>JAVYIG010011603.1:0-59493 GCA_035222895.1 Strongylocentrotus droebachiensis | reverse complement strand
CCTTATGAATAATGACCCTTATGAATAGAGACATTGACCCGCGAGGGGATGCTACGCTTTGCATTGACTTGTTTCTATTGAAACTGATTTCAGTAAAACCCCTTCTTGAGGCTTGTTCAGCCTCAAGTGTTATAAGATACAGACAGTGGCGTACGCAGGATTTTTTCAAGGGGGGAGGGGGGAGGAGGGGTGGTTAACATTTTAAATCGGGCCGAAAATTTCGGAACAACTCAGCCAGCCGCTGAATAAGCGGGGGGGGGGGGGGGAGGGGGCAAGAGGACATGTATATATTTTTTCTTTCTTTTTTTGAGAATTTGGCCGATCGATATTTCGTTTCGTTGGGGGGGGGGGTAAGGTCATATTTTTTTGGTCACCCATTACCCATTACCCATTTTTTTTTTTTTTTAATTAAAAAAAAATAAGTGAGGGGTTTCTTCAAAACACACACAACAAAAACAGTTAAGGGGGGGGTTAACCCCCCTCCCCTCCCCCTCTGCGTACGCGCCTGGATACAGAGCTGTGTAGCGTATTTCATTAAGCCTACATCACCATACATTATAAACACCGCGGTTTTGCCGTGTCGTTTCTGAACAAGCCTTTGCGTGTGAAGTTGTACATGTGACAAACAGAAAGTTAAACTGTTGAAAATGTTGCCATAATTATTTGTTTTTACTTAAAATGACTTAACTGTGTTTAAAATGACAATATTGACAGATTTGGAGTTTTTCAAAGGTGACAAAGAATGTTTGCTTTGCCCACTCCAGGTGCTGAGGTTGATGAGGAAAGCATCAAAAAGCTGTTTGAACATAAAGGCTATTACCTTCATTACGAGAAAGATGTACTTCTGAGTGAGCTTCAGGATTGCATGGAGCTTGTGAAGGAAAGACTTGAGACGGGTCGCTACAAGAACTTCATTTTTGTTATTGGTACTCATGGAGGATCAATGAGTGTTACACCTGACAAGCGCGTGCAGGTAGCCCATAGCATTTATAGTTTAATCATTCAGGTTTCAATTAATTATATGTTCCTTCTCGAATGGGCACCACTTACTATTCCAAATAGTTTGTAATCAAATTATTTATCAAATGAACTAACGTGAATGATTATTACTAAATTGAACTAAGAATAGCCAATTTGTACCCCAAAATATTGCAAATTTATTAGTTACATGATTATTTACATATTTCTAAATCATGAAGAAAAACAACAACAGCACAATGTACTGCATTACAAATGGACTAAAAACTTTCAGAGATTTTTGCTATTTCTTCTCATGTATGATATGTAATTCTATGCATTCCCGATCAAAAGATAATCCAAATATCTCTAAATTGCGACATTGAAATGCTATTTGGTGTAGTGTTGCCATTACACAAACACCCCTACACTCCTCTCATCTGTTAACTCCAAACTTTCAGAAGAAATCACAAGCGGATCATACAGATTATTTGAGATGTGTCAGGCCTTCCTCGTTGAAAATTCCTTTTAATAACATGAATGATGTATAACAAAAATTGGTGTGGTATTGAATACCTTCCAGGCTTAGAACGTTTCTAAGTTTTCTGGTTAATATAAGTGTAATGATACATGTCCAATTTTCATAAAACCTTGGTGTAAAAAAGATGCAAGAATAAAAGTTTAAAAATATGATAGGCTTAAATTTTCACAGCGGAACTTGTCTAAGGGGGCAAGGTACTCCGTATTGGTTTTTGTTGCTTTATTTTCTATTATTTTTGTAAATTTTTGCTAATCATAGAATGTTTACAAACAGTTTTTATTTTAGTTAGAGGATCTACATCTGATAAGCTATTAGCTTCTTAGTATCCCCCTCCACATTTTACCCGTTGTTCTTGAGCTGGATCTGTTCATTATGCTGTTCATTTTTTTTTCCTCAAATCAGTGTAAAAAGAAATCATCATAAACTTGAATATGTTGTGGAATATGAATAAATAAATATTAAAATATTTCTACTATCAATCAATACTAACCGGCAGGCACGTAGCCACGGGAGGGGGGAGGGGGCACGGGGGGGGGGGGGGGGCGGGCACGTGCCCCCCAAAAAATTCCAGGAACGGTTGAACTTTTTAGACCCCTTTTTTTTTTTACCTCGATCGATTACATGTATGTGCCCCCCCAAACATCAAACAAACTCTGGCTACGTGCCTGCTAACTGGATGGCTCGGTGTGTGTGGATTTGCCCTTGGCAAAATACCGGAGAGATTAATATGTTATTGTGTTTGCTCTAAAGTGCACTTCTTGGATTTATTGTTGAAGAATAGTAACGACTTCAAACCTAATAAAGCTTTTCGTTTTGCACTCATCAGAGTACATGTAAATCAGAAGAATGAAGCGTTAGTAAGTCTGTATTCGTATTGTTTGATTCTGTAGTATGATTGGGGGGGGGGGGGAGGTGTCCGAACACTTAATAAACATAATGAATTCTCTTTTGCCTTTGATCGAACATAACATTTTCATCAATTAGCACTAATTTAGTGAATTAAAAAAAAAATATTATTGTCCAACATTGGTCTTGGAAGATTTATGAAATATTGCTTTTAAACTTCTTACACTGCTGTTTTAAATCAACTGTCCCGATACACATGTCCGACATGCAATGTCTGAGAAAACTCATTATTTCTTTGTTCATTGTTTCGTAGGATGTAGTAGTGATGGCTGATGAGAAATGGATTACGATTGAGAAAATCGTCAGCAATTTCCATGGTGACCAGATATCAGCAATGAAAGGTAATTAATTTCGAAAAAACAATAACAATAACAAAATTACCTGAAATTTTGAATAGATGCATTCTTTCTACTGAGGCCTCGTTCCGATATGACACGGCAAAACTGATGTGTTCTTTTTTTATGATGACGTAAAGTGTCATACAATTTATGTATGCTACTATAGGCTATGTCTGTTTCTTTTTACACAGAGCTCAGTGAATACGCGTATTGCCGAGTCTTCTATTATGTACGATCGCTATTCATTTACACATTAACAACAAATGTGATGTCTGCTTTGCCGTGTTACTGCGCCATATCTGAACAAGCCTTAACATGTTGAAAATGTCGAAATTGTTAATAATTCTCAAGTCTTCAATAATAAAAAGCTTCTTTATTTGGATTTGGGATTTAATGGATATGAAAATAAAAATACGAATTTATGAAAAAAGATAATTGAATGTCCAAAGCTACTTACTGTAGTAGTAACGATTCCACTCCGTAACAAGAAAAAGATGTTGCATGGTCAGGCAAGGCCAGGCCCGTACGCAGATGGGGTGTTTTGGGGGTTAACCAGCCCCCCCCCCCCCCCTCATTTAAAAAAAAAATGTAATGCTCCTTAACCCCCTCACTACCTCACTCACTGCTCACTACCCTCCCCCCCCCCCCCCCCCACCCTCCACTGAGCCAAATATCAGTCGACGCAATTTTCGAATTTCGGGGGGCAAAAAAGAAAAAGAAGAATTATTGACCACTACCCTGAAATCCTTAGACATGGGTCCATTTTTCATAAAAAATCCTTAGACATGGGTATCTATTTCAGCAAAAGGACCCTTAGATGTGGGTATGGGTTCGGAGGTCTCAGCCGCACACCCCCGTCCGACTATAATCTGAGTACCCCCCCCCCCCCCCCGGGCGCAACCCCCCCCCCCCCCCCCCCCCCCACCCACTCCACTGTGCGAAATATCGGTCGGCGTGATTTTCAATTTCAAACACCCTCCTTGAAAAAAAATCCTGCGTACGCCGCTGGGCAAGGCACTCATCCTAAAGGGTCATTCAGATATATGAAGAGGTAAACAACTGCGCACATTACAAGGTCCTACACCGAGCTTTATGATACATAAACGAATATACATGTACATGTATCTGAACGAGGCTAAGATCTATCCATAATCCATTTAACGTTTGATTTTGAGCAAGGCAATGAGATAACATGTTTGTGAGGATATAAAGATTAAAGCGTAAAGGTAAATGACCATGCATTTTGTCGATCAACAAATGATAGGTGAATTAATTTTGACATTACTGATAATTAATTATCATAGTTTGCTAATCCATTTGAAGAATTATCCTCATCAACACATTATCATATGAAAGAGGAAGAATTGTCTTTTTAATGATGTATGATACATTATCTAGTTATCTTGACTTGTAAATGAGGAATTTTGCTTGGGTTTCCCCTTTCTCAAAACACCCGTTGCTTTTTTCCCCTCTTCGATGAGAGTATCTTTGTGCACGTAAATCATGTGCAGTGTGTTTAAAATTAAACCAATATTCTTCCATATCTGTAACAATACTGTGGATAATAAATTTCAATCTCGTACACTACATTTGTGTCTTTTGTAAATTTAAAATGTGCATAATATACCCCCCCCCAAAAAAAAAAAGAAAAAAAAAAAAAGAAGAGATTTTCATGATAAAGGAGATATTTCAAACAAAAATAATGTTTTTAAGTGTATATTTTAAACATGTACTCTATGTCTGTGTGTATACCATTTTCCGTTTGTTACCTCAGACAATAAAGAAATCACTCGATATGACAATTAACTGTATATGTTAGTTGCATTCTAGCATTACTATAGGCATACATCTATAAATGATACTTCACTTCGTTTGGCATGGATATCTCGTTTTTTTAATGATAATGGCTCTTATTGGAAAAATATGTTTAAATACTGGTCCGACAAAATAGGGGGTTTGCCACTATGTTTACATTTCAATTGTAACATAAAGGATATGAATTTACTATGCTCTAAACATAATTTGCCAGAATTCTATGTAGATCTTTTTTGTACTTGGTCAGAACTAAAATTCATTGATATGTTTAAAGTAAGAAATATTCCAAATGAAATTATTTGGAAAAATAGTAACATTACCTTTCAAAACAAAATACTGTTTTATCGAGAATGGCAAGAGGCCGGTTTATTGAAAATTCATAATTTGATTACAAATGGTATTTGGAACGATTCTACAATACTAAATACAAAAGTGAAAGCCCAACCGCTCTTATTTGATTTTAAATATACAAAATTAAAGAAAGCATTTCCACAGTGTTGGTTGGATAGATTAAGTTATGAATTTGAACAAGAATGTGATATTTCGAATATGATAGAAATAGAAACAGGGGATAAAGTGAATGTTTTTTTTATGAAAGTTAAAGATTACTATCGTTTGTTATTACGTAATAAGTCAAAAGAACCAAATATCATTTACTTTTGGAATTTCTTTTTAGATTTGGATAATGAATTCGTATGGAAGGATGTATTTTTATTTAAATTAAAGCAAATTCGTAATAATAAAGTTAAACAATTTAATTTCAAGATGATTTATAGGTTTATTGCCTCAAAAGAAAACTTATATAAATGGCAAATTGTTAATAATAATTTATGCAACTCTTGTGGACAAGTTGACTCAACTTTTCATTTTATGTTATATTGCAAGGATGTGACTATGTTTTGGAAAATAATATGTAATTTGATATTTAATCTATTCCAAATAGAAATACAAATAGACCAGAAGATAATAGTTGTAGGAAAGGATATTGGAAACAAGAAATATTCACTTCTGAATATTATTTTAAATTATGCGCAATATGCAATTTATAAATGTTACGTTAAGAAGATTGTTAATGGTTCTGTTTACTACCCACATACTTTGTTTTTTGAATTCAAGTCGTTGCTAAGATTATTTTTAAGATATGAATGTGTTAGCAAAGAAAATAATACTAAGCTGGAAGAATTGTTGAACGTACTTTAATCTTTAACCTATGTTATGTTTCACTCAATTATTGAGCTATTAATGTACAAATGTATTATATTATGGAAATAAAAACCTCGCTTGAGGATAAGAGAAAAAAAAAAATGATCACAGAGAAATTTCACCATCTGTTTGTGAATGCACGAGTTGCTAGACTCCACAAATTATGTCAAAATGTCAATTTTTCTATGAAGAAATCATCTCTCTCTTTCTGTCTACCTACCAGACAAGCCAAAGGTCTTCATTATCCAAAGCTGCCGTGGGCTAAAGATTCAGCGCTCTGTACCTTCGTCTGATAGCCTAGAACCAGAATCGAATCTGAAGACGAAGAACCAGCCAGCCTACCGCCCCGTCAACTCGGACATTCTAATCGCATATGCAACCTCGGAAGGTATGATTAGTCATTTGTCTGTTCAGAGCTAGCCTTTTGACAAGGCCTCATGACTCTGGCTATTTTCCACCCCAATCAGCGGCTGAGATGGTTCTAGAGACCCGTTGTGAACGCGCGATCGAATGGCGGCAAACCTCCTTTGTGAATTCGGGCCAATGGGTTTATGGCGAGACAGCCGAGACTGATGATAGACTGAGGCAGTTTAGCGTCCCGCCTCAATCTCGAACAAAATTTGAAATCTAGCATCAATACAGTATACGTGTTCTGCTTGTACAATTTGGTTTGGGATTGACCTGGATTGATTGTAAGTCCTCCAGTCAAATTGAAAAATTACCAACTCCTATCTCTTTACTACAGAGTTGCAATCAATATCAAGTCATGATCAATTTGAATCAATCTCCACTCTTTAAAAAAACGGAATTCCAGTCTATAATGTATCTATTGTTAATAGTAGAATTGTATTTTTTTTTAAAAGACATTATTATCTTGTCAGGTACGAAGGCGTTTCGCAATGAGACTGGAATTGAAAGAGGGTCCTGGTTCGTAACAGACCTATGTCAAGTCATCAAGGAGTATTCCGACAAAGAAAACATGCTAGATATCCTTGTTCGTGTCAACGGCCTTATGGTGAGGCGAGAAGCTATAAAAAATGATCAGCGTATAACACAGATGCCTTGCTTTTTGTGTACATTCACCCGGCGGTTCATGCTTAAATATCCTACTAAGTAAGGTGATATTGCTATGGATACAAAAAAGGGTTTACATCTGAGGTACCTTGAGGTAATTTGATCCACTTGCATACAAATCGGTACCAACTCCCATTGGTCCTAATGTCCAACGGTACCATATCCATTGGTCCTTAATGCCCATCGGGTCAGGCAGTCCATTGGTACCGTCTTCCATTTATTTAGACCGTCTATTTGTACAAATCCGATTTGTCTAATTTAAGCCTGTATTGTACAGACTTAAAAATCATTGAAATAATGCCTGCATAGCTTGCCTGGCATACATTGTAGCGACGGTTATTGTATCTTTGTTTGTTTTTGTGGTGATTAAAATCCTATGAACCTATTACTTGTAAAGCAAGTGCATGTAATTATCTCAAGATGCATTTTACTACTCATGTCCTAAGAAAGTTTTTGTATGTTAAGGTTATTGTTTGTATTCCATGATTTATATTTGATTTCAGAATGGGAATGAATATTTCATATATAATTATGTGAAAGTCATTGGGCTTAATGTAAAATTATATTTCTTCTAAACATCATGCTCCATTCTGACCAATCATGAAAGGCAACTGCCTGCATTCTTGCAAAGCATCTACATTTAAGCCAGGTTTAAAATTCACATAAGTGCAAAGATTTAGCGCACTGATTTAACATTTAATTAGCTAGCAAATAAGACGACATAGTTTTCAGAATAAAGCCTGATAATTGTGTAACTATATGTAAAAGAAAATTATAAAAAATTCTTAATGAAATTTGCTTCTTAAGATTCATTTCAAGCCTGAACTAGTTTGTTATATGTTAGAGTAGTTTGTAGAGAATAGTTTGTATGGGACGGAAAGGGATGCACTTGCGCCGTCGTAAATTAGTTGACTTATTCAAGTCCGTTTCTTTAGAATACTGAAATATCTTGTGAATTAATTCTTCTATGAATCATGATTTTATTGTGGTGATGTGTCCTTTATTTTATTTGTTCTAGAGTACATGGATTTTCCCCTCCTTCTTCAATTTGTGTTGATTTTGTGTCTTGAATTATTCTACAAATAATATCTTGCTTCGTTTTTGGTTGTAAGCTCTTGTTTAAGCCAAAAAACTGTTTTCATTGTAAATATTCATTGTGCCTCTCCCCCTTGTTCTTCATTACTACTTGCTTCATCGAGTACAATTTTGAATTTACATATGTTCATATAGGCCTGGATTTTCTAGATTTAAAGTACAATGCAGTTAAGAAAAATTGAGTTTGATGCTATGCAGCTTAATAATTGCCTTGCATTCAACTCAAGATTATGACAATGTAACCCGATTGAAATAAGAAAAAAATACATGCAATGTAGATCTTGACTGTCCGACGGTATTGTCACTGAACAAAGTTTTTTAGTGAAGTTGACTTTTTTATAATTCCTGTGTTCACATTTCATATCTCATGTAATGAATTTCATGCCTTAGAAATATATTGCATGCACAATGTATCTCTACATCATTATTCTTTATACTGGGATCGTAAGGAAACAAATTTGAATTGACATATCGAGAGTAGCACTTTAAATGGTGAGATTATTTCAGATTATTTTTCATTTTATTATATTTTTGTTATATTTTTAATGATAGTGCATTTTGTTACACCATACGTCTTTTTCTTCAAAGCAATGAAACTTTCTATCAATTCAATATCTGACAAAAGTACAATGAATAAATCAATATCAATGTTATATCTCGTATATTTGTATGGATCAAATCAGTTTATTGGAGAAAACAAAATTTCTGAAGAGTAAACAGCTTGAAATTCCATTGGACTTCATTTACAAAAAAAAGAACAGTATAGGCCCAGAAATACAAGAACTATATATCAATGGAAAGCTTATAAGCCATATATTAAATTAATATAAATTATATGATATTTTAGTGTAAATCAGAGGACTATCTCTCTAAAAACTCGAAACCTAAAACTTTTAAAATACTAGCTATCTACTTGATGACGTCATCTTATGTGGAGTACGCATATTCACAATTACATTGCATTAATTAAGTACAGCTAGCTCATCGCCTCAGCTACATGTAATATAGAGTAGCTGATCGGGTCCACATGTTATGTAGTCACCGTAAGTGCAGCTAATTCGACTACTGTTGGTCTGTAATTTGAAGGGGTGCGGAAAATGAGGTTTTAATTTGCTTTTGTGCCATACTGAAAGGAAAGGTATTTGAATTACTTTAAAATTGTATTCAACGTTCATTCCGCTTTCCATTGATATATAGTTGTATTTTCATTGGGAAGGGTCTTCAACCTAAATATCATACCTTTGGAACCACAAGGTTGTTAGCTCCTTCTTTAACAGTCTTTAACAGTGTTTAATGCTCTTGTGGTTCCAAACGGACATTTGTCTGCACATGATTTAGTAGATAATATTGGTCTGTCAACAGTTGATCAAGTGTACACTATAGTAATGTACTTTAATTTCAGTTACCTCTATACAAAATGTTTTTGTGTTTTTTATCAAATATGATCACAAAGACGTAGACAATCAACCTAATAGATTTGTCGAAGTTAGTTGCAATCATGTTTTATACAATTTATCGTTTCAAAAGGTGATGTGCAAATGAAAAAGGCGTAGGTTAACATTTTAAAATTCAATGTGTTTGCGATTAATATGATACGACTTTATTGTATCAAAATGTATGAATTTAAAGTGCTTCCAAATGCGTCAATCACTAATATGCTGAATAAAATTATGACGATGTTTTCTAGGTACCAGTGTTCCGACCTCTAATTATTAAATCAATAATCTAAAGTAAATAGGGAGTTGATAGCAATCTTGCAACATGATTAATTAAATTGTATATATTTACCTATGAACGGTATACAAGTGACAAGGTAAACGTCTTGTCACTCTATAAAGAAAATGAAACAATGTCAACTTAAATTCTTTAGATATGATATCTTATAGATATTATTTTGTGAAATTCAATTTAGCTAAAATACAATAGTTGGATTTGTAGTACATGTATATTTCTAGTGAGCTTACTTTTTGTAGATATAGTGCAGTACTAAGATCATGGCACAATAAATTGTCCTTTCATCTATAATTATCAAACAGTGTTGTTAAATGTGTGTGATTTTATATGATAAGGTCTCTCACACCTCTGCTACCCTTATCCTTTCTATTCTTTTATTCCATCCTTCCGCTTTACAAATCCACCAATCTTCCTAAATTCCAAATGTATCACTCTTTATCTTTCTTTTTTCATGATCTCTCTATATTTCTCATGTTCCCGTCATGACCTCTCTCTCTCTCTCTCTATCATCATCTGTATTCTATGTCTATCATTACTTTCTTATATGCAGCCTTTCCATCTCTTCCCCTCCTACGCTTCTTCTCTCTCTCTCTCTCTCTTTCTCCTCTCTCTCTCTCTCTCTATTTGTTCTTCTTCTTGTTATTCTTTTTCTATAACTTCTTCTTTTTTCTTTCTTTTTTCTACTTCTTCTGCATGATGTTTTCAAGGCACAGTCTATTTCTGTCATTCACTTCAATTCGTATTTCATTTCCTACAGAAAGATAAACAAAGGCATTACAGATGTTATTACAGAAAGTATGACCAAAAATTAATGTATGTACATTTTCATTTCTTTATCTTGATAAGTATAAAAATACATTGTACACAAAATAAAATTATTACAAGGTATTCTTAATTTCTAAAGAGATCTACTTGTAGTTTTCTCAGAAGAACAAAAAATCGTTTCAAATAGTGCCTACGAAGACTTGGAAAACACAAAACAAAAGCACTTTTTGTTTTGCCCCGGAAATTGGCAAATTACGTCGTCAGATATTTCGTTCAGTGGCTTAGGGGGGGGGGGGGGTACACTCTTCTTCTCTTTTGCCTCCTTTAGCACCAAACAAAAAATTAGGGGGGTTTAAAGGTAATACAAAGTTTTGGTGTGGGGTTGTCGCGGTTGAACTTAGTCTGCAAGCAGAAACCCTGGTCAGTCGTAAAAGTGAGTCTGCACTATAAGACTACCATAGGCCATGCACTGTAGCTGCTCCTGACACAGGAGTTATAGCTCCCTCTCAAGTCCAAGATATTAATTAAACTATAAATCAACGTGTCTTGACTTAAATCGCCCGATTAGCTATTCCCATTTGGAAAGTATATATCAGAACCACATATTCTGAGATGTTCATGGTTGCAGCTACCACCATTGTACGGCCGTAGGCGCTATTTGAAATTTTTCAACATTTACCGGGAGCAACGGTAAATCTTTATATTCAATTTTTCTCGAACGCAGAAGTGTTTTAGGGGCTAAATTTTCCAGTGCTTATAAACCATCCACATATATGCATCCAAATATATATAAATTGTAAAGAATCACTATCCACCCAATTTTCAAAATTTCCCCAAACTTTGTATTACCTTTAACCCTAAAACCAAAAATGATGAGAAATGCGGACAGATAATAGAGAGAAGGGAAGAAAGAGCGGGAAGGGTTAAAGATGAGAACGAGAGAGAAGGAAACAAGTGGGGTCGATCGGAACACAGAGGATGGGTAGCAAGTGATGCAAGAGAGTGTATAAAACAGAGGGGGAGAAAGAGAGAGATAAGGCACCCGATAAGGGTGGGGGTGAGACAGAAAAAGTTTTAAGCTTCCGCATTTTCTAATTTAGCTCATACCCATGCTAACGTCATCTAGCCTACAAGAAACAGATTTTGAATTGTCAATATTCGATGAATACAGGCTACACGAATGAATATTGCACATGAGAATGATATCGTTGCAAAATCAAGAAAAATGTAATCAGATTTCCAATAATGCAGTTAGATTTATCTTTCGTATGACTACAAAAATGTAATTATGCTAATAATCCAGTTTCGGTATCATTTCATGGTAAGGTTGGGATTTCCCATTTTGGAACCGAAATCAGTGGTGGAGTTTCGTTATCATTTCATGGTAATGTTGGGATTCCCCGTTTTGAAACCGTATTCTGTGGTGGATCTGCGCCCCACTTTTTGGCGGCCCCAAAAAATAGGAAAAAGAGAAGAAGATTGAGATGAAGGAAAGGGGACACGAAAAAAAGAAAGAATGTGAATGAGATCTCTAAAATTTTGTAAATTAGGGGAACTACAATTAAGATTAGTTAATTTTAAGCCACATTCCGACATAGCTTATTATGTATAGGGAAGGACTGGGTGGTGAGACACGAAGCATTATGTTAGACAATTTGTTTAAACTTTGGAACTTGGTACATTATTATTGTAGCCTCTCAATTTATATTTCGTGTAATACTTATGCTAAGCTACATCTAGTGGCATATAACAAACTCTCCCAACCTTTTTAGGTTGTATATAATTAATCATTAAAATAGAGGTCTTATAAAACGGGGAGAAGTGGGTCACCCTCCGGATGAACTGGGACAGCCAGAGCTAGGGTGAATTGTGACAAAACTCACTAAAATATTAAAATCACAATTTCTACAGGTGATTGTCCCAAAGTAAGTGCTGGAGATACTAAAGTAATAAACCACTTTAATATAGGAACTTTTACAATCGCTTGAAAACCGACCTAACGAGATATACCCATTGTAAATATATTGCATAAATTGATGAGCATTTTTTGTCAGTTTTGATCTAAATATCTAAAATCTAAAAATCATATCCGCCATTAATTTATTGCACTCACTTTTCTTCTTCTTCTTCTTCTTCTTCTTCTTCTTCTTCTTCTTCTCCGTCTTCTTCTTTCTTCGTTTTCTTCCTCCTAGCTCCTCCTATTCCCCTCTTGCTTCTTCTTCTTCTTCTTCTTCCTTTTTTCCTACTTCTTCTTCGCCTTCTTCTTCAGTCTTCCCATTTTTCTTATACATGTATCACTGATAAAATGACACTTACAGTTCACAAATTCAATAATATACGCTTATATTAATCTTAATGACTTTCAATATACACTATATTATATACAAAAAGAGACAACTTCTACCAACATAAACCTCAAACCACATTCTGCTTCCCTTCTATGTGAACCGAGCATATCTTGTCCTTCGACTGTGCCCTTTGGTAAGGCATAATCCTCAGGCGCGTAGCCACGGGGGGGGGGGGGCACGGGGGGCACGTGCCCCCCTAAATTGCCAGGATCGGTTGCATTTTTTAGACCCCTTTTTTTGACCTCGATCGATTACATGTATGTGCATGCCCCCCAAACATCAAACTCTGGCTACGCGCCTGATAATCCTCATTACCAGGTCCCTCGGAGAGGACCTAAAGCCGTCTGGTTGCTTACGTACAAGCATTTATGCTTTCTTAGCAGTCAGGTAAAATAACCACCACCACCCCCACCACCACCACCACATCCTATATTTCATCGTCTGATGAAATCCATCGGACATCGACCAAGGTAGCGCGCGCCCGCCCACGAACCGTATATAGAATAGTCGGGGAATCCCCAAGATTTTCGCTGATCCCATGTACCATCTGCTTTTATGTTCGACATATTGCATTGGTAGGTGGACTCAGCGTATAACCCGGAACTCAACCCATGGAAATTGAAGCTGAAGCGTCACTCATTAGGGACTTTTAGATTTGCGTGGACTGATACGTGTGTGACGTCCATTCAAGGCAGTGCATTTAAAGGACGTCGGCCGTAGCAATCCCCATTGTCTTCACGCGAATCAAAAAGTCCCTATTAGTCATAGCGCGAGAGCATGCAACTTTGTGACATGGTATCAATCAGCACTTGTAAATTACCAATGCATACACACTAATCAATGCGGCCTGGATACCGGTTTCGTAATTCTACATGGCAGCAGGTACTCGTGGGCGAAAAAATACCACGGCGTGTGACTAGTGTTCTAATCTGACTGCGATCGGCGCGGCGGGAAGTTTAGTGGAATCCAAGGTACGTATCTCTTCTAATTTCTAGTGTCACATCACTGTCAACCAATTAGATTCTACAAGTCATTAAGCATATTTATGACAACTGTCTTAAAGTTTAGTAGAGGTTCATTGAATTTGAAAATTGATTTGTATGATTTAAATGAAGGTTAGATCGAACAAGTTAATACAAATTCCCTGTTTGGAAATATCATTCAAATTCAAAACGGTCTTCAATGGTCTTCGTACGTTATAGTCTCTTGTTGTATTGTGTGATTTGATTCGATCTTTAAAGATAAAGACCAGTTATTATGGTCATGCGATTGCATTGTGAAAGAAACGTTGTGGAATCGATCAGAAAAGGTTGATCAGCTAGCATATAAGTATTGATATGTACTGCAAGGTTCTGGAATCATCAAAATGATAAGAAATTTGGCCCAGTCTTCGTAAAGTTACAAGCACTGTACACAGAAAGATATATATGGGACTACACACACGTGTGGGACACGTGCGTTTATCTCTCACATACCAATAGATAAACTAATTTACCAAATATATCAATTAGTAGGCGGTTTGCCGGCAAAATTGTTATCATCATGTACTAGTACTAGTCAAAACATATTCTTTCACATGATTGGTAATAAGAGCTTCCATTTCATTTTTTGAAATTGGGGCGTTTCCAAAACTGGTCTTTACCTTTAATATGTGACACTAATCAGGACAAATCGTTACAATTTACATACTTTAAACAATTATAAAACTTGGTAAGGGTGTGAATAATTGAGTTGATAACTGTATGTTGTGTGGACCGCTGAGTCTGAGTCTCAAAATAGTCAATAACATGTTTATGAAGGATGGGACCATTTCCTTTCCTTTTCTTACAAAAAATGGTTTCTATAAAGATACTGAGGAAGTACTTACCAGATCAAGTTTTTAGGATTGACTGTGGTTGCCAAAGAATTCAAGTTATCAAATGACTGTAACTGAGAGTGTATGTACATGTAGATAACAGGAAGAGATTAAAAGCTAGAATAAATAATGATGATATTCATGTACACAAACATGGTTTAGTTTAGTAAAACATGGTTTTGTGCACATTTTATTATCTTTGATTTATCATACACAAGAGTCCTTAAAATCAGTCACAACCTTGATTTATACAAATTAAAACAAATCAGCAGTATATACTCTTCCTTAGTTGTCAATTTGATGATTTCATTGAATTGTTTTTGTACTTTTATGAGAGCTTATTATGAAGCTTAAAGTTAAATCACTCACTGTTTAATGCATGTTTCCATTAATAATTGTAGCATCCAATAAATATGATAATAATAATGATGATAATAATAATGATAATAATAGCAATGATAATAATAATGATAATGATAATAATAATAATAATAATAATAATATGATATAACTAACAATAATGATAATACTGTAATAATGATAATGATAATAATAATAATGGTAATACAAATAATGATACAATGAGGATAAGCAATATTTAGGAGATGTTTCTTCAAGCTACATGTATTAACCATATTAAGCTTTGTTCAATATGTCTGTTCACCCAGTCTTGAATGTTCTTGAACCGTAGGAACTTGATTATATCATGATAAAATTCAGCAGGTTTGTAAAGCAACTTTTACTGATCAAATTGTCGCCTTTTTTACAAGCCTTTTGTCAACAATCTTGTCAAAAAAAAAATTAGTTTAAACAGGAATCCCACAACAGCTCAATTGTATTGTATTTATCACAGAGAATTTTTTTTTCTTTTTTTTCTGCCTTTCTTCAGTTTCAAGATTCTGAACTTTGAAGAAAGTTTTGACATTTATTTTGGAGGCATATCATTTGAAGAAGAACTGGAGCTATGGCCGGGGAGGAGAAAGCAGAAAAAATTCAGCGAGAATTATTCAAAGACATCTGCGCTGAAATAACAGATGGGGAACTTGGCCAAATCAAACGTAAGATCTTTCTCTTGAGAGAAAAATATACAGGGCCAGTCAGGCCTCACCGAAATCAATAACGATTACAAGATTTTAAAAATAGGTATACCCTACTATGTTGCGTGTACGTCTGAGTTAAAGGTTGTGAATGTAAAACCACTGGCTATGGGAATCAGATGCTCACTGTATTAAGCCTATGGGAATAAGATAATTCAGTAGTCGATGGGTTAAGTAGGGCAACTGCAGCGGTATCTTCAATTCAAAATCTTGTTATCATTATCGTTATTGGTAAGGTCTGACAGCCCTTTAGTGTTTGTATAAGGACAACAGACTGTTATCCCCCTACTCTCTGCTACATCAAGGACGACACCCTCATGACAACCATCCACCCTCATGACAACCATCCACCCCCCCCCCCCCCCTCCACCACACACACACTCTAGTACCCCCAGTAACAATTACCTCAATGCTCTACCACTGAACCATCGCGCCTCCATACATGCCAACTGTTCAGATTAAAGAGGAACATTCCTCTTTTTGGGAGAAGATAATTATCATTTTAATGCAGGTGTTCCTCTTCCTGTACAAATTTGTCTGTAGTATTGAATAGGAGAGTTAGGATTGTTCCTCTTTTTTTTTTAAATAGCATAATTTGTACAGATTTCTGATTTTCAAATGTTGGCATGTATGCGCCTCCATGCTTTACCAATTATGAATCATTGCACCTCCTACCTCTACCACTGAGCGATTGCGCATCCATGCTCTACCACTGAGCCATTGTGCCTCCATGCTCTACCACTGAGCCATTGTGCCTCCATGCTCTACCACTGAGCGATTGCGCCTCCATGCTCTACCACTGAGCCATTGTGCTTCGATGCTCTACCACTGAGCCATTGTGCCTCCATGCTCTACCACTGAGCCATTGTGCTTCCATGCTCTACCACTGAGCCGTTGTGCCTCCATGCTCTACCATGCACTGAGCTAATTGCGCATCCATGCTCTACCACTGAGCCATTGTGCTTCCATGCTCTACCACTGAGCCGTTGTGCCTCCATGCTCTACCATGCACTGAGCTAATTGCGCATCCATGCTCTACCACTGAGCCATTGCGCCTCCATGCTACCACTAAGTCATTGCACCTCCATTGCTCTACCACTGAACCATTTTGCCTCCATTGCTCTACCACTGAACCATTTTGCCTCCATGCTCTACCACTGAGCCATTGCGCCTCCATGCTCTACCACTGAGCCATTGCGCCTCCATTGCTCTACCACTGAACCATTTTGCCTCCATGCTCTACCACTGAGCCATTGCGCCTCCATGCTCTACCACTGAGCCATTGCGCCTCCATTGCTCTACCACTGAACCATTTTGCCTCCATGCTCTACCACTGAGCCATTGCGCCTCCATGCTCTACCATGCACTGAGGTATTGCGCCTCCATGCTCTACCACTGAGCCATCGCACCTCCATGCTCTACCATGCACTGAGCTATAGCGCCTCCATGCTCTACCACTGAGCCATTGCGCCTCCATGCTCTACCACTAGCCGTCCTGCCTCCATGCTAGCTATCATTGAGCCATAATAGCGCCTCCATGCTCTACCACTGAGCCAAAATAGCGCCTCCATGCTCTACCACTGAGCCAAAATAGTGCCTCCATGCATGCTCTACCGCTGATGCCTGGATTACATTTGGCCTGCGATTTGTCTACGGAGCCCTTATCCTGCCCGTATCCCCTTTTCCGTGCGGCCTCTGTGCGGAGGCAGGAGGCGGCCGTGAGATTTTCGTACGGATTCACAGGCTTCGCAGCCTTTACGATTTTGTTTCGCGAGAAGTTAAACAAATTTGAAAAAATCGTAAGCCCGTAGCCCGTATACATGTCGTAGGTGGCATTGCACAATCCCTGGAGGCCTCGCACTCTTTGTGCAGCAAACGTACGATTTTTCGGTGAACATGGGGGCAAAACAAAATCATACAGAGATTGTAGACTCGTGGGGCATTCGCACGGTTGTTGCACAGCTATCGCAAGGTTGCTGCTCGCTGCCCGTGCAGTATCCGTGATTTTGATCAGTCATCTCCGCGCAACCTTTGCACGGAAGCTGCACAGGCTCTGTACGATTTCCGTGGGGAGGCTGCGGAAACTGCAAGGCTACTGCATTCAAATTGCACGATCTCTGTACAATCTCCGAGCAGCCTCTGTACGGATTTGCCCGGCCTGCCCCCTAGGGCCAATATAATAAATGGCACGATGCTCGTAGATAATGTAAACAAAAAGATCGTAGCTCGTAGCCTCCTACGATGTCTACGAAAAGTCATAGACTAATTTATCGTACGGCGCCCGGGGCAAATGTTATCCAGGCATGAGCCATTGCACCTTCATACCACTGAGCCATCGCGCCTCCATGCATGCTTTATACCACTGAGCCAAAATTGCACCTCCAAGCTCTACCGCTGACCTATATTGCGCATCCATGCTCTAACACTGAGCCATAAATGTGCCTTCATGCTCTAACACTGACCCATATTGCGCCTCCATGCTCTACCACTGTACCATAATTGCGCCTCCATGCTCAACCACTGAGCCAAAATTGCGCCTCCATGCATGCTCTATACCACTGAGCAATCGCACCTCCATGCTCTACCACTGACCCATATTGCACCTTGATGCTCTAGCTACCACTTGGCCATAATTGCGCCTCCATGCTCTATACCACTGAGCAATCGCACCTCCATGCTCTACCACTGACCCATATTGCACCTTGATGCTCTACCACTTGGCCATAATTGCGCCTCCATGCTCTACTAGTGAGCCATCGCGCCTCATATACCATGCTCTATCACTGACCCATTACACATCCATGTTCTACCACTGAGCCATTGTGCCTCCATGCTCTACCACTGAGCCATTGCGCCTCCATGCTCTACCACTGAGCCATTGCGCCTTCATTCTCTACCACTGAGCCATCGCGCCTCCATGCTCTACCACTGAGCCATTGTGCTTCCATGCTCTACCACTGAGCCGTTGTGCCTCCATGCTCTACCATGCACTGAGCTAATTGCGCATCCATGCTACCACTAAGTCATTGCACCTCCATTGCTCTACCACTGAACCATTTTGCCTCCATTGCTCTACCACTGAGCCATTGTGCTTCCATTCTCTACCACTGAGCCATTGCGCCTCCATGCTCTACCACTGAGCCATTGTGCTTCCATGCTCTACCACTGAGCCATTGTGCCTCCATGCTCTACCACTGAGCCATTGTGCTTCCATGCTCTACCACTGAGCCGTTGTGCCTCCATGCTCTACCATGCACTGAGCTAATTGCGCATCCATGCTCTACCACTGAGCCATTGTGCTTCCATGCTCTACCACTGAGCCGTTGTGCCTCCATGCTCTACCATGCACTGAGCTAATTGCGCATCCATGCTCTACCACTGAGCCATTGCGCCTCCATGCTACCACTAAGTCATTGCACCTCCATTGCTCTACCACTGAACCATTTTGCCTCCATTGCTCTACCACTGAACCATTTTGCCTCCATGCTCTACCACTGAGCCATTGCGCCTCCATGCTCTACCACTGAGCCATTGCGCCTCCATTGCTCTACCACTGAACCATTTTGCCTCCATGCTCTACCACTGAGCCATTGCGCCTCCATGCTCTACCACTGAGCCATTGCGCCTCCATTGCTCTACCACTGAACCATTTTGCCTCCATGCTCTACCACTGAGCCATTGCGCCTCCATGCTCTACCATGCACTGAGGTATTGCGCCTCCATGCTCTACCACTGAGCCATCGCACCTCCATGCTCTACCATGCACTGAGCTATAGCGCCTCCATGCTCTACCACTGAGCCATTGCGCCTCCATGCTCTACCACTAGCCGTCCTGCCTCCATGCTAGCTATCATTGAGCCATAATAGCGCCTCCATGCTCTACCACTGAGCCAAAATAGCGCCTCCATGCTCTACCACTGAGCCAAAATAGTGCCTCCATGCATGCTCTACCGCTGATGCCTGGATTACATTTGGCCTGCGATTTGTCTACGGAGCCCTTATCCTGCCCGTATCCCCTTTTCCGTGCGGCCTCTGTGCGGAGGCAGGAGGCGGCCGTGAGATTTTCGTACGGATTCACAGGCTTCGCAGCCTTTACGATTTTGTTTCGCGAGAAGTTAAACAAATTTGAAAAAATCGTAAGCCCGTAGCCCGTATACATGTCGTAGGTGGCATTGCACAATCCCTGGAGGCCTCGCACTCTTTGTGCAGCAAACGTACGATTTTTCGGTGAACATGGGGGCAAAACAAAATCATACAGAGATTGTAGACTCGTGGGGCATTCGCACGGTTGTTGCACAGCTATCGCAAGGTTGCTGCTCGCTGCCCGTGCAGTATCCGTGATTTTGATCAGTCATCTCCGCGCAACCTTTGCACGGAAGCTGCACAGGCTCTGTACGATTTCCGTGGGGAGGCTGCGGAAACTGCAAGGCTACTGCATTCAAATTGCACGATCTCTGTACAATCTCCGAGCAGCCTCTGTACGGATTTGCCCGGCCTGCCCCCTAGGGCCAATATAATAAATGGCACGATGCTCGTAGATAATGTAAACAAAAAGATCGTAGCTCGTAGCCTCCTACGATGTCTACGAAAAGTCATAGACTAATTTATCGTACGGCGCCCGGGGCAAATGTTATCCAGGCATGAGCCATTGCACCTTCATACCACTGAGCCATCGCGCCTCCATGCATGCTTTATACCACTGAGCCAAAATTGCACCTCCAAGCTCTACCGCTGACCTATATTGCGCATCCATGCTCTAACACTGAGCCATAAATGTGCCTTCATGCTCTAACACTGACCCATATTGCGCCTCCATGCTCTACCACTGTACCATAATTGCGCCTCCATGCTCAACCACTGAGCCAAAATTGCGCCTCCATGCATGCTCTATACCACTGAGCAATCGCACCTCCATGCTCTACCACTGACCCATATTGCACCTTGATGCTCTAGCTACCACTTGGCCATAATTGCGCCTCCATGCTCTATACCACTGAGCAATCGCACCTCCATGCTCTACCACTGACCCATATTGCACCTTGATGCTCTACCACTTGGCCATAATTGCGCCTCCATGCTCTACTAGTGAGCCATCGCGCCTCATATACCATGCTCTATCACTGACCTATTACACATCCATGTTCTACCACTGAGCCATTGTGCCTCCATGCTCTACCACTGAGCCATTGCGCCTCCATGCTCTACCACTGAGCCATTGCGCCTTCATTCTCTACCACTGAGCCATCGCGCCTCCATGCTCTACCACTGAGCCATTGTGCTTCCATGCTCTACCACTGAGCCGTTGTGCCTCCATGCTCTACCATGCACTGAGCTAATTGCGCATCCATGCTCTACCACTGAGCCATTGTGCTTCCATGCTCTACCACTGAGCCGTTGTGCCTCCATGCTCTACCATGCACTGAGCTAATTGCGCATCCATGCTCTACCACCGAGCCATTGCGCCTCCATGCTACCACTAAGTCATTGCACCTCCATTGCTCTACCACTGAACCATTTTGCCTCCATTGCTCTACCACTGAACCATTTTGCCTCCATGCTCTACCACTGAGCCATTGCGCCTCCATGCTCTACCACTGAGCCATTGCGCCTCCATTGCTCTACCACTGAACCATTTTGCCTCCATGCTCTACCACTGAGCCATTGCGCCTCCATGCTCTACCACTGAGCCATTGCGCCTCCATTGCTCTACCACTGAACCATTTTGCCTCCATGCTCTACCACTGAGCCATTGCGCCTCCATGCTCTACCATGCACTGAGGTATTGCGCCTCCATGCTCTACCACTGAGCCATCGCACCTCCATGCTCTACCATGCACTGAGCTATAGCGCCTCCATGCTCTACCACTGAGCCATTGCGCCTCCATGCTCTACCACTAGCCGTCCTGCCTCCATGCTAGCTATCATTGAGCCATAATAGCGCCTCCATGCTCTACCACTGTACCATAATTGCGCCTCCATGCTCAACCACTGAGCCAAAATTGCGCCTCCATGCATGCTCTATACCACTGAGCAATCGCACCTCCATGCTCTACCACTGACCCATATTGCACCTTGATGCTCTAGCTACCACTTGGCCATAATTGCGCCTCCATGCTCTATACCACTGAGCAATCGCACCTCCATGCTCTACCACTGACCCATATTGCACCTTGATGCTCTACCACTTGGCCATAATTGCGCCTCCATGCTCTACTAGTGAGCCATCGCGCCTCATATCGCCATGCTCTATCACTGACCCATTACACATCCATGTTCTACCACTGAGCCATTGTGCCTCCATGCTCTACCACTGAGCCATTGCGCCTCCATGCTCTACCACTGAGCCATTGCGCCTTCATTCTCTACCACTGAGCCATCGCGCCTCCATGCTCTACCACTGAGCCATTGTGCTTCCATGCTCTACCACTGAGCCGTTGTGCCTCCATGCTCTACCATGCACTGAGCTAATTGCGCATCCATGCTCTACCACTGAGCCATCGCACCTCCATGCTCTACCATGCACTGAGCTATAGCGCCTCCATGCTCTACCACTGAGCCATTGCGCCTCCATGCTCTACCACTAGCCGTCCTGCCTCCATGCTAGCTATCATTGAGCCATAATAGCGCCTCCATGCTCTACCACTGAGCCAAAATAGCGCCTCCATGCTCTACCACTGAGCCAAAATAGTGCCTCCATGCATGCTCTACCGCTGATGCCTGGATTACATTTGGCCTGCGATTTGTCTACGGAGCCCTTATCCTGCCCGTATCCCCTTTTCCGTGCGGCCTCTGTGCGGAGGCAGGAGGCGGCCGTGAGATTTTCGTACGGATTCACAGGCTTCGCAGCCTTTACGATTTTGTTTCGCGAGAAGTTAAACAAATTTGAAAAAATCGTAAGCCCGTAGCCCGTATACATGTCGTAGGTGGCATTGCACAATCCCTGGAGGCCTCGCACTCTTTGTGCAGCAAACGTACGATTTTTCGGTGAACATGGGGGCAAAACAAAATCATACAGAGATTGTAGACTCGTGGGGCATTCGCACGGTTGTTGCACAGCTATCGCAAGGTTGCTGCTCGCTGCCCGTGCAGTATCCGTGATTTTGATCAGTCATCTCCGCGCAACCTTTGCACGGAAGCTGCACAGGCTCTGTACGATTTCCGTGGGGAGGCTGCGGAAACTGCAAGGCTACTGCATTCAAATTGCACGATCTCTGTACAATCTCCGAGCAGCCTCTGTACGGATTTGCCCGGCCTGCCCCCTAGGGCCAATATAATAAATGGCACGATGCTCGTAGATAATGTAAACAAAAAGATCGTAGCTCGTAGCCTCCTACGATGTCTACGAAAAGTCATAGACTAATTTATCGTACGGCGCCCGGGGCAAATGTTATCCAGGCATGAGCCATTGCACCTTCATACCACTGAGCCATCGCGCCTCCATGCATGCTTTATACCACTGAGCCAAAATTGCACCTCCAAGCTCTACCGCTGACCTATATTGCGCATCCATGCTCTAACACTGAGCCATAAATGTGCCTTCATGCTCTAACACTGACCCATATTGCGCCTCCATGCTCTACCACTGTACCATAATTGCGCCTCCATGCTCAACCACTGAGCCAAAATTGCGCCTCCATGCATGCTCTATACCACTGAGCAATCGCACCTCCATGCTCTACCACTGACCCATATTGCACCTTGATGCTCTAGCTACCACTTGGCCATAATTGCGCCTCCATGCTCTATACCACTGAGCAATCGCACCTCCATGCTCTACCACTGACCCATATTGCACCTTGATGCTCTACCACTTGGCCATAATTGCGCCTCCATGCTCTACTAGTGAGCCATCGCGCCTCGGCCATGCTCTATCACTGACCCATTACACATCCATGTTCTACCACTGAGCCATTGTGCCTCCATGCTCTACCACTGAGCCATTGCGCCTCCATGCTCTACCACTGAGCCATTGCGCCTTCATTCTCTACCACTGAGCCATCGCGCCTCCATGCTCTACCACTGAGTCATTGCGCCTCCAAGCTCTACCACTTAGCCATCGCGCCTCCAAGCTCTACCACTTAGCCATCGCGCCTCCATGCTCTACCACTGAGCCATAATAGTGCCTCCATGCTCTATCACTGACCCATTACACATCCATGTTCTACCACTGAGCCATCGCGCCTCAACGCTCCTCCACTGAGCCATCTTGCCTCCACGCTCCTCCACTTAGCCATCGCGCCTTCAAGCTCTACCACTTAGATATTGCGCCTCCACGCTCCTCCACTTAGCCATCACGCCTCCATGCTCTACCACTTAGCCATCGCGCCTCCATGCTCTACCACTGAGCCATTGCGCCTTCATTCTCTACCACTGAGCCATCGTGCCTCCATGCTCTACCACTGAGTCATTGCGCCTCCAAGCTCTACCACTGAGCCATCACGCCTCCATGCTCTACCACTTAGCCATCACGCTTCAATGCTCTACCACTGAGCCATTGCTCCTCCAAATTAACTTTGGTGTGGATTTTACAGAGCCCTGCTTGGTTAATTATTGTGCAACCTCTGCACTACACCTTTTGTTTACATGTACATACTTTGCACATGAAAAAAGTGTCATGTCGACGAATACTTTTTCATGGGGTCTTCTTGGAAAAGTCAATTTTGACTCTGATTCAGATTATGGACCTATACATTTTGAGGTAAATTTTCCTGTTTGCTTTGCATAATCTCTTCTTTTATAGAGGAACTGAAACAGAAGGCTTTCGGTGGATTCAAAGCAGGAGAGATTCAAAGGGAGTTCAAAACAACCGATGACGTTTTAGAAAAATTAAAGAGAAAAGGCCTGATTAAAGTAAGTATATTATAACTTGTTTGTTTATTCTTCTTTTCATCTACACCTTCTTTTTGGGTTTGTCTAGGGTCAAATTGGTTCAGTAGACCTGTTTATTAATGTATCTCAGTTTATTAATGTATCTCAGTTTGTATAGCATGTTTTTTCTTCCAAACCATTGGTTACCCACTATTTGATTCACCTCATGTGCATAGTGGCGTCTCTATGGATGAAATTCACTTTGCTGAGTAATATTCTTCGTCAACAGAAACTAGTTCAAAACGTACGCACAAATTTAGTACAGTAAACAGGTCTATTGAAAAAATACACAAGCATATTTGGAGGTTTTTTGTGCGAGATTTTCTCCTCTCCTGTGATGCAGTGACTTTCAGGGGGTCATAGTTAATGCACTTACATTTCATTATTCACTTCATTATTGTAGTTTTGCAATATGACATTCTTTTTCTCATTCTTATTTATTCAAAATGTCTTATTTACATCATATAGATCGGTGAATATGAAATATTGTGGAAACTCGCTGAGGCCATTGGTTCCGAGCCGATTCGGGAATATGTAGATAAAGCTCTCAACTCTTTAGATGCAATGCGTAAGTTGAACCAGTTTGATAGAGTCAGTATATATGTACAAGGCAAAGTCCATCCTGATGTCCCATGTATTAGTTGGCTATCTTAATAGAAGCAGAAATATTAGAGAAACAGATTGGTAAAAGATTGAGCAAAATCGAACTAAAAATTGCATAATTTTCCTTTTTTCTCTATTAAAGTGACTATCAGTAACATTGCCTCAGATTCTGAAACAAAATCCTGGATTTAGCTCATGCAGCAATCATAATTATAAATCTTAAGTTCAGTCAGGATCCCATGACTTTTACAAGCCGATTGCCTGTCTGATTATCTAGATATTTATGATTAGAAAGTGCTAGAACCAAGCTTTAAAGGGATCGGGTAACTTTGTCTTAGATTCTGAAACAAAATCCTGGATTTAAATCATGCTGCAATGATAATTATAAACCTTTAGGTCAGTCAGGAACCCCATGACTTTTACAAGCCGATCGCCTGTCTGATTATCAAGATATTTATGATTGGAAATCAAAGTTTCATTTTTCGTTTTCCTAACGATATAGTTTAAGCCTCTCATGGATAGCTGGTTCTGTACTTGTTTGTTTGTTTGTTTTTTTTTGTTTTTTTTTCTGCATTTTCAAAATGAAACATAATTATATACATAAAGTTACAAATATTTCTTCATTTTACATAATTATACATTTTTAAGTACATTGAATAAGATGCATACAAACATAAATATAATTTCAATGAAAAAAGAAAGAAAGATAAATTACAGAAAATGCAGGAGACCGCCATCATGAGCGGTAAGCTTGAAATCGATGGCGGCCTCGAGAGAATAGCGGCAAACTCTTAAATTATATAATTGTACACACGAAATTGATCAAGTGGGTGCAGTGAAAGTGCATGTGCAAGTGCGAATAGGGTTCTGGTATGTAATGTAATGTTTATAATACAATACTATTGTATTTTAAGAATTAATAACTTAAAAATATATTCGAATTAAGAGATGAAGTTTAATGAGTAACGATATTGTATGATGATAAAATGTGACGTTTTAGTGTCGCTTTAAAAGAATAAAGGGTCGAGCATGATATAATTATTTTAATTGATTTAATTATTTTAGATAAATTGTACTAGCACCAGCTACCTAAAAATGATGCTTCAAGAAAGGCCAAATAATTTACGAAATTATTTGTTAAGTTATATTTTACAAACTGGATCAGAGAACAGTAGTGAATACAGACATCCTGAAGATTTTTATTCTTTTATTTATATATTTCCATTTTCAGATTTTAAAAAATAATTTACAATTTGCAGTACATTAGAAATATAGGCATCATGTTCTTACACAAAAAAGAATTTTATCCATTATTATCTAACCAACTGTGACATAATGAATTTAAAACTGATTTAGGTACATTGTACTATAAAAATTAGAAAAAAAGAGAAACTTTTTAAAAGCCACAGGCTCGGTTCCTTGTCAAGTCCTCTTTAAACTAAATACCCTTTTTGCAGCCTAAATATAAGTCATTGACTTAAATTCAGTAATATTTAATGTAGAAAAGGTGTAAGATAGGGAAATAATTAAACAATTTAATATGCGAGAGAAGGGGCGAGTAGGTACATATTGAAAAATAAGGGAGTTCTAATTCTAATTCTATTTTTGGTAGCGATCTCTTGAATCGTCACCAGGTACTGTATGAACATTCTGTGTTAAACATTTCTCCTTTTCTATGTCCTTCAGACTGGCCTGTAAAGCGTTCGCATCTTGATACTCCTCGAGGTGACCCAAGGCCTAGACCCATGGACACCTATGGCGGGTACCCCCAACAACATCCTACCCAGGTGCACATGGCCCATCCACCCCAGTACCAATATGACCCTCGTAGCTACCCCTCAAGTAACTTCCAACACAATTCGATGGGACCCCCTCAACATCCTGTACATAATTCTGCACCCCACCAACCGTACTCTAGCTTCCAAGACAGTCTGATCATGAGACCGCCCTCTCAGCCTGTGGCGCGTACTTCATCCAGCCACCCGAACTCCTACCAACAGGGTGGTATAGCGCCCTCTCAAATGGCCCAACCTCCAAACCCTCAGGGCTCATTCCAAGGTGGTCGGATGGGCGCTACTCAGCAGCCAGCCTCAGTAGGTCAGTAGAATCCTTTTTACTATGTATGCTACGATGACAATTGCTGAGCGAACAATATCCTACATGATTGATAGTACAGTCGATGCCAGTAAATGTGTCATGACAATGAAGCAAGTCCATTTATAACAATTGAAGGAAAAAAATTATTATTATTTGTTCTTCTATCATATAGCTGAAGAATACGAAGACGAAGTATTCTCGGATGACAAGGATGACACTGAATACGAGCAAGGGCGTGGCTATGTGCTCTTCATCAATAACTTTTTCACTGGAAAACCGGAACATAGGAGGGGTAAGATGTTGCTTTGAGTCTTGGAGTGTTTGCTAGAAGCTACGATACTTGGCCATGACCCCTAAAAAAAACAAAAAAAAAACACCGACTACAACAACAAAGAACAAAAACATTAGGTTCTTAGATTATTGCTTTTCAAGGGTAGATGAACGGTCATACATGTACATTTAACTCCTCAATATAATTTCTATGTAATTCAAGTATGAGTATCATTGATATCTCTTATTGTAAATGTAGTATCATATTTGAATCTGATAGCATTACAAAGCCTGAATATTCCCCCTTACAATGATAGTCCTATTTGTAATGATAATGTACCGGTAATCAAGAAATGTGCAGTATACATCATATTTGAATCTGATAACATTACAAAGCCTGATTATTCCCCCTTACAATGATAGTCCTATTTGTAATGATAATGTAATCAAGGAATGTGCCGTATACATTTGATTTGTGGCCGAGTCAGAAGTGAAATATGGGAATATGAATTGTTCATGTCAAAAGTGAATTCTTCATATGTTTCAATGGTAGATTTACTTTTAATGATATTGAGTTAGTCTATCATGAATTCAACAGTAATTTTCTCTTTTTTTTCGTTCTCCGTAAAAGTAACAGCATCCAACCTCAACATAATTCAGGGCACATTTCACCTTCCAAACTAAAGAAGAAAATATCTTTGAAACAATTCATGAATGACAAGGAGAAGGAGAATTTATTATTGCCAATAGCAATGCAGTTTTGCCAAAATTTTCAATTTTGACTTGGCCCCCCACTCAGGTGTACACTCTTTACAAATAAGGCAGCATTGTAGAAGGGGTCAGGCTTTTTAATGATACCATTTTCATCGAGAGGACTCGATGCTCAAACTCGAATTCCAAAACTTTTTAAAGGAGTTTAGTTTAAAAACAAGCAGTGGTATGCTCATCAATCAATCATACTTTGCTCTCTGTAATTATCAGATGACGGAACACTTGACACGTTATCATACTGTTAGCTTTTCATGATTATTTTTTTTCTTTTTAGTTTCTGCTATTATTGTCAAAAAAAGTAATTATTCATAGTTACTTAAAATGGAACTACACGTATCAGTCAATGTGATTTTCAAGTTCTACTGAGTTGCCTTTCTGTAGATACAGTGATAAATGATTACATTTGTGGACATTGCTTTCTTAAAATGATTGCTTTTTCTGTATGAACAAGAGTTCATCCTGTTACATGAAAAAGACCCTCAAGTATGAGATTTTAAAGTAAAATCCCCTTTCTTGAGGCTTGATCAGATATGACACAGTAAACTGCAAGAAAAAAAGCCACCACGTTAACAAAAAACGTATACTGTAAATGAATGGCAACAACGCACAACAAAGGACTTGCACATATTCACTGAGCTCTGTATTATAAGATACAGATGGGTGTAGCGTATTACATTTTACATCATCATACAAAAACCACCATGGTTTTGCCGTGTCATATCTGAACAAGCCTTTGCGTGTGAAGTTTTACATGTGACAAACAAAAAGTTGAACTGTTGAAAATGTTGCCATCATTTATTTTTTGACTTAAAATAACGCATCTTTGTTTAAATTGGGAGATTTAATGATTCAGGATTTAAAAGGTGAAAAAGAATGACCCGTCTGTGTATGAAATCATGATATTGAACAATTTCTGTTTTTTAAGGGGACAGAATAATGCCTCTGTGTTTAAAATGACAATATTGAATGATTTGGGCTATTGGAAAGGTGACAAAGAATTTTTTTTTTGCCCCTTCCAGGTGCTGAGGTTGATGAGAAAAACATCCATAATCTGTTTAAAGATGTCCTCAACCGCTATTACCTTCAGTACGAGAAAGATGTAACCCGGAGCAAGCTTCAGGATTACCTGACAGGTCTGAAGAAAACACTTTCGACGGGTACCTACACAAACTTCATTTTTATTCTGGGTACTCACGGAGAACCACAGAGCAATGGAGCTGACAGGCCCTTGAAGGTATTTAAACCCAAAGCATTTCAGAGCTACTCCACTAAAGTGTTGGGAGCCCCAACTATTTGATGGCAAATTGTCACTTAAATTGTATCAAAATTGTGAAAAAGCATGTCATTTAATTTTGAGCCATATTTCTGCAAGGATTTTCAAAACAAATGTGTTTGAAGTCGAGTATTGATGAAACAATACAAAATTTAGTTTGTCTGCGTACAACAGAAGACCCAAATTATGTTTTCTTTCATCAATATTTGTCCTCGAAAACATTTTTTTGTGGAAAATCTTTGCAGAAGTGTGTCTAAAATGACACCCTCTTTCACATTATGATACAATTTACTGATAATTAATTGAAATTTTGCCATCAAATTTTTGGCTCCAAACACTTTAGAGGGACAATTTGTTTACAGATTATTTACAGATTATTACGAGTGCTAAAGTTTTGTTTACAATTTCATTCGGGTCGTGTTACGATGGCTTTAAGGATAATTGTTACGGGTTATTAAGAGCACTTTACACGTAGTTACGAGTATTTTACATGTAGTTACAAGTAATTTGCGAATAGATACGTATACTTTACGTATTCTTACAAACTGTTTATGACTCTAGGACAGGTATAAAAGCTGCAAATTCGAACACTTTATTTTCAGTTCTTTTTGTTGCTAAAAATTGTAAAGACTTGTAAATACTTGTAACTAACTCGTAACTATTCGTAACAACACGTAAACAGGTCGTACTAACACATTAGTTGCTTGTAGTTATCTGTGACAATTTGTAACAAATCATGGACTTTTGTCGTAAATACATCGTAGTAACATGTAATAATCTGTCATAAACCGTAAATAGCTCGTAATACCTCGTAACAACTCTTAATTAGATCGTAAAAGTGGCCAAATCGTAAGGATCCGTGAAAGATTCGTGAATTTGTGCGATCTGTAAGGACTCGTAAGAAAAATTTGTGTATGTGAAGGGGGTATTACCAGGCTAAATCTTAATAGTTTTAAAGATAAACTTGAGTTCTGGTAAAAAAAAGAAAATGAATTCTCACAGAATCTAACAAAACTTACACTGAATGTTCAACTTCAAGATTACAAATAAATATCATGTGCCAAACAATTTTGGAAGAAAATGTATACTGGCTGAGTAATGAGCATAGAAAGATAAGGAAATCAGAGAAGTACTAGCCCCGACACCGTATGTTGTCCCATATACACCTTTCTGTGTAAGTGATTGTTACTTTGCAAGACTCTGCCAAATTTATGATGATTTTGATGACTCCAGAACCTTGCATTACACACCATTACTTAAATGCTATATGATCAACTTTTCTGATCCATTCCATACCTTTTCTTTAACAATGCAATCGCATTACCAGAACTCAAGTTTATCTTTAAAGTTAGGGTGCACATTTTAAAAGCTATTAGCTTCTTAGTATTCAGTTCACTCCACATTTTCTGTTACTTTACTTCTCAAATTAGTGTAAATACTTGTCATCAACCTGAATAGTTTGTGTAATATGCATAAATAAATGAACATTTCTACTATCAATCAGCACTCATATGGCTCCTGTGTGTGGACCTGCCCTTGGCAAAATACCTGAGAGATTAATATGTTATTCCAGTATGCCGTAAAGCACACTTATATTGTTGAAGAATAGTAACAAATACTAACCTACAAAAGATTTTTGTTTTGCATTAGTAATTCTGTATTCGTGGCTATTCATTGATCTTGTAGTATGACGGGGGGGGGGGGGGGGGGGGGGGGGGGCTAGGTGTCCGGACACTTAACAAACATAATGGCCCAAATTCACAAAGGAGGTTTGTTGACAAACCTAGGTTTACGTGCACCATATGACACGTTTTGAAACGTTTTTACAAACCTTGTGAATTCTGGCCACTAACTTCTCTTTTGTCCTTTGGATCTAACAGAAAATATTCATCAAATACAGTCAAACCTGCTTTAGTGACCACCTGTCTATAAAGACCAAATTTTTTTGTTTTCTTTGAAAATGGTCTCTCATTGAAACATGTAGTAAATGAACCTGTCTACAAAGACCACCTGTCTACAAAGGCCACTTTTTGTTTCCCTTGGGTGGTCACTATAAACAGGTTTGAGTGTAGCTCTTATTACATGAATATTTGTCCCTTATGATGAAGTCCAATGGAAATCTTAGGAGATTTATAAAATTTCCCTTGTAAACTTCTGCTGCTTGAAATCAACTGTACGGATACACAACTTGTCCGACATACAACTTCAGGGTATATTTATCATTTCTTTGTTTATTGTTTCGCAGGATGCAGTACTCATGGCTGATAATAAATGGATGTTGGTTGAGGATATCATCAGCAATTTCCATGGAGACCAGATATCAAAAATGCAAGGTAATAATTAAAAAAAAAACAACAACAATAAAACAATTACCTGGAGAGATGCATCCTTTCTACTGACCAAGGCCTCGTTCAGATATTTTATGACGTAAAGAGTAATAAGCTTTGCATTTGTATGCCTCCGTTACGAAGGAGGCAGAGGCATTATGTTTCGGATTGTCCCTCGACTCCAAAAATCATGTCAAAATGTCAATATTTCTATTTAATAAGAGATCATCCCTCTCTTTCTGTCCACCTGCTAGACAAGCCAAAGGTCTTCATTATCCAATCCTGTCGTGGGAAAGAGAAGCAGAGAGGTGTATCTTCATCTGATGGCCCTGCAACAGAGTTAAATCCAGAGACAATGGACTATCCCGAGCCAGCCGTCACGACCCGCCCCGTCAACTCGGACATTCTAATTGCATATGCAACATCACAAAGTATGTTTCGTTATTTGTCTGTTACGAGCCAGGAGGGCGTGTCTGAGGTCATGACCTTCTGACTCGAAAAAAATACCAGTGGGTGTACAGACCTGTCAACCAGTATGATTTAGTGATATTTAGTACGATTTTTAGAAGCAAATACGACAGTACGATTTTCCTCAATAAAATATGATTTAAAAAAAAGGCCCATTCTGTCCTATAAAGCATCTCACATCGGCAATTTGGGGATGTTCATTGGTTCATCGAACACACCAGTCATGACGAAATCATGCATATTCAACCAATGATCCATAAACAAATTTCTACCTGTATGTAGGAACTGTAAGAGGCATTGATCCACGTAATAGTCTGTGTTTATTTTTAAGAATACAACTTTTGTCAGTAAAATACAACTTTTGGGATTAAAGAATCCAGTTTTTTGAACTCCAGAGGTTGGCAGGTCTGGGTGTACATATAAGTCTTCCCGATTTCAAAATTGCCCCCCCCCCTCTCTTTTGCAGAGAACGAGTAGATTTTTTTTTGTATTTATCACTTCAGTTGCTTTCTTCGCCTCTGCACAGGGGCTTATTTGTTTGCCACACATGCTATTTTGCACAATCTCTTACAAAATTTGAAATCCGGTATCAATGCAGTACAAGTGTTCTGCTTGTACAACTTGATTTGGGATTGATCTGGATTGAAGTTTCAAATTCAAGATAATTCTATTTCCACATGTGTTTCATAACAAAACAAATATACATACATGCATGTCCAGAAAACCCAAACATGCAAAGTAACACAAAATTAACAATTAACAATATTCAATAATATTAAGAGAAAACACAGGCATTTTGGAAAAACACACACACAAACAACTACAACACAACATCAACAACAACAAAAACACAACAATATGACAATCACAAAAGTGACTTAGAGTACATAAAAAAACATATCAAGTTGGCAAATATGACAGGCAAAATATTTAAATGTTTCATTATGAATTTATGAATTGTTTTCATGTAAATATACATTTTAAATTTAAGTTTTAATTTAGAAAGTGTAGGACTATGCTTAATCTCTAGTGGTATTACATTCCGGCATTGATTGTAATACCTCTAGTCAAATTGAAAACTTACCAACCAATCAAGTCGTGATTGATTTGAATCAATCTCCACTCTTATAAAAACGAATTTTCCAATCTATGAGTCTATTCTTGAAAGTAGATTTGTAAAAAAATATTATTATTATTTATTCTCTTGTCAGGTAAAAAGGCGTTTCGCAATCAGGATAATGGGTCCTGGTTTGTAGAAGATCTATGTAATGTCATCAGGAAATATTACGACAAAGAACACATTCTAGATATCCTCGTTCGTGTCAACAGCCGTATGGTGAAGCGAGAAGCAACTCAAAACCATGGAAAACAGATGCCGTGTTTTGTTTGTACATTCACCCGGCGGTTCATGCTTGCATATCCTAATAAGTAAGGTGATACTGCTATGGATAAAAAGGTTTGAATCTGAGGTAAAGGAGCAAGTCTGAGGTACCTTGAGGTAATTTGATCCACTTGCATAAAAGCTGTACCATCTCCAATTAATCTGACAGAATATTGGTAACATTTCCTATTGGTCCTAATGTCCATCGGTACTAGTGCTGTAATCAGACGCCATGTTCGGGTTCGGTTCGGTTCGGTTCAGCAGAGTTCAGCAGTTTTTTTCCTCGAACTTAGTTTGGGTTAAAACTGCTCTCGACATAACTATTTGTGAAGAAAAGTACTACTTACATTCATATTTCTGTCTTGAATCGTGTTTTATTTGCAATTTTTAAAAGAATCATGTTTTCAATTTGACAATAAATGTTGTCATTGTAAATATTCATTGTGCCCCCGAATCTTCAGTACTATATACATGCTTATTCAAGTACAATTTTGAAATTTCATGTTCACGTATACCTAGATATTCTAGATCTTAAGTAAAATACAGTTAAGAAAATTAGTGTGTTTGAGAGAGTAATACATGTATTAGCATTAATAAGAATGTAATCGTGTATTATATGTTATTCCTAGCTGTTTTTATCGCACTGATTTGGACATAAGATGTGTAATTATTTTCTTGTCCTTATTTTTAATGTCTTTTTTTGCAGCTGAATTGCTTTGTATTCAACTCAAGATTATGTAACCTGAAATGAAAGAAAATGAAATATATGCAATGTAGGTCTTGACTGTCCAACGATATTGTCACTAAACGTAGTTGTTAAAAATGAAGTTTACTTTTAAAAAATTTCCTATGTTTGTCACATTCTATTGCTCATGAAATGAGTCTCATGCCTTAGTAAATATATGGCATGCAAAATATATTTGTACATGTACATCATTATTTTTAATACTGGAATCGCAAGGAAAACATTTTGAATGGAAATATCGAGAGTAGCACTCTAAATGGCGGGATTATATTTTGTTATATTTTTATGCCTCCGTTACGAAGTAGCCGGAGGCATTATGTTTTCGGGTTGTCCGTCCTTCCGTACGTACGTCCGTCCGTCCGTACGTCCCGTTCTCGTGATCGCGTTATCTGAAGAACCGATTGATGGATTCCTGCCAAACTTTGGTCATGTATGTATCTTGCAGAGCCGATGAACTGATTAGATTTTGGGGTCACGAGGTCAAAGGTCACAGGGCTCATTATGTATGCAAAAACAGCTCGTGATCGCGTTATCTGAAGAACCGATTGATGGATTCCTGCCAAACTTAGGTCATGTATGTATCTTGCAGAGACGATGAACTGATTAGATTTTGGGGTCACGAGGTCAAAGGTCAAAGGTCACAGGGCTCATTATGTATGCTGAAACAGCTCGTGATCGCGTTATCTCAAGAACCGATTGATGGATTCCTGCCAAACTTAGGTCATGTATGTTACTTGCAGAGCCGATGAACTGAGTAGATTCTTGGGTCATGAGGTCAAAGGTCATGGGCTCATTATGTATGCAAAAATAGCTTGTGAACGCATTCTCATTAGAACTGACAGATGGATTACTATTTAACTCGGGACATCTTGCAGAGCCAATGAAGTTGAACTGAGTAGATGTTAGGGTCATGTGGTCAAAGATCAAAGGGTCATATATGTATATGAGAAATTGCTTGTAATCACGATATTCTGAGAACCTGTTAATGGATTACAATTGAACTTGAATTTGAACAATTTCTTCTGTTTTGGTTTGTAAAATTGCTCTATGACGGAGGCATCATTTCGACTGCGCGCAGTCGAAGTTCCATCTAGTTAATTATAGTGCAATTTGTGTATACCATACATCTTATTCTGACATAAGTACAGGAAATAAATCAATATAAATTTTTAATTTATATTTTTATATAAGAACAGTTCCAATTCTCTATTGAATGTTCCGTTAAAAATTGTGTTCGGATTAAGGTTAAAAGGCTATTGAAATGGTGCCAGGTAAAAATGTCAGAGGAATTAGAAAAAAAAAAAATCAATGTGTTTGCAATTTTCCTCTGACAATTTTACATCGACATTGAAATTGCCTGAGATAGATTTTTCGAAATTTGTGATGATCATATTATATACAGTTTATCATTTCCTAAGGTGATGCGCAAATGAAATAGGCATAACGTGAAATTCAATGTGTTTGCGATTCATGTTTTGCCATTTGAAAAGCGCGCAATGTGTAATTGTTTATCAAAACGTGTGAATTTGAAGTGTTTCTCTATGTGTCAACCACTAGACTATGCTGAATAAAATTATGGCAACAATATTTTCTAGGTACTGGTATTGAAAATCAAGAATCTAAAGCAAATTGGGTGTCGATAACAATCTTGCAACAGATTTTATTAAATTGTATTAAATCTACCTATAAATGGAATGAAAGTATGAATAAGACAGAGTAGACTTCTTTTCACTCTTTAAAGCACTCTATAAAGACAATGAATAGTGTAAACGTCAACTCTTTAGATATGATACTCTTGTAGATATCACTTTGTGGAATTTAATTTTGCTAAAATACAATAGTTGGATTTGTATTACTTCTAGTGAACCGGTACTATTTGTAGAAATAATGCAGTACTAAAATCAAAGCATAATAAATTGTCCTTTCATCTGTAATTCTCAAGCAGTGTTGTTAAATGTGTTTGATTTGTCTCTCAATCTCACGCCTCTGTTACCAGTTTCTTTTTTTATTATTTCTGTTAATTCTTCCCCTTTACGAATCCACCAATCTTCCTCACCTTGAATTTTATACCTCTTTATTTTCATGACCCCTCTCGTTCTCTCTCTCTCTCTCTCTTTCTGTCATTATCTGTATTTATGTCTTTCGTTAATTACTTTCTTACATGCAGCCTTTCCCTCTCTTCCCCTAGCCCCCAAGCCTTTTCTGTCTCCCTTTCTCTCTATCTCTTTCTCTCTTATTTTTCTTCCCCCCTTTTTTTTCTTCTTCATAGTTCAAAAACACAACAATTAAGGTATAAGCTTATATTCATGTTAATGACTTTCAATACACACTATCATGTACACCGTCAAAACCTCAGACCACAGTCTAGTGAGTTAGGCACCTATATTTATGCCCCGGCCAAGCCTGTTTTATCCTTAATTTGTTTTCTGATAAACCATGACCAAACGGTGCAGCGCGCTTGTCGTCGTTGACGTCGTTCTATACGAGTCGTATGGCTGACCCTTGCTATTGATGATGACGCGTAATTCCAACCACTTTACCCTGAGATGATAATCTCTAGTTCCGTCAGCCAATCGAACTTTTTCCCGCACTTTTCGTTAACCCTCATCATGACCTTGGGACTGGGTAATGTTCTTTTCCATGCACCAGTATACCTTCTCTGAGACTCCTAGAAATGTGTCAAGGGTGACTTTCGCTCCAATTTGATTCTTGACAACATTATTTGATTTGATCATGAACCTTCCAAGATAGGCCGGGGCCCAATTCGTGAGAAAATATTGGTGCGGCGCAAATGAAGGGGGGGCGGGGCGGGGAGGGTAAAATAACATTTGTTTTCTTCTTCACATAACAGGGGTGGGGGCCCTTTTTTGGTCTTTTTTGTTAAGGTTGAATTGTCGTAATCATCTTTTTTTTATGCGAGGGGTGGGGCCCGGGCCCCCATGCCCCACCGTCACCATGGATCCGCCACTGTCCTTGGCATCCTCCTCCAACACCACATTTCGAAAGACCGAAAGCGTGGATTTGTTGCTCCAAACTATCAATAAATAGTCGGGGAATCCCCAAGATTTCGCTGATCCCATAAACCATCCGCTTTTATGTTCAACATATTGCATAGGTGAACTCAGCGCACAACCCGGAACTCGTTCCCTGGCCAATTTAAACGTCACACTCAGCTCATAGCGCTCAGCTAGCTAGCGCAGCGCAACCTCGAGACTTAATTGAGACATCAATTAGCACTTGTAAATTACCGCTGGATGCACACCAATCAATGCGGCCTGCATGGATACCTGTTTCGCAATTCTACATGTACAGGTAGATATACTCATGGGCTAAAAATACCGCGGCGTGACAAGTGTTCAAACCTGGCTGTGATCGGCGGGAAGTACAATATATTTATACAAGTAGATCTAAGTATAGTAATATTAGTAGCCGTAGATATAGATTTAGCTAGTGTAGACTAGTGCCAATGATAACTGAACAGATACGTGTCAATTGACATGTGCATGTGTCAACTGTCTTACTCTTATAATCATGATAATACTAATGATTTAATAGAAGTGCATTTAATCAAAATATTGATTTAAAACATTTGAAGAGCACTACGATTTGGCCACTCCAGCAAAGCCAAAGATATATGTCTACAACTGCTACAACTTTACAAGTATTAACCATGCATATTAAACTTTGTTCAACAAGTCCGTTCACCCAGTCTGGAAAGTGCTTGATCAATAGGAACTTGTTTAATTATATCATGATAAAATTCGTATTTAGCAACTTAGACCTATATCAAATTGCTGCAGTAGTGCCTGTTTTTTTTACAAAGCCTTTTGTCAAAAACCTTGTCCAAAAAATAAAGTTTAATCAAGAATCCCACACAACAGCGCCATTGTACTTATCACTGACTGAGAAAGCTCTTGCTTTTTTTTTTTTTTTTTCAGACTCGATCAGATTCTAAACTTGGAGGAAAGTTGTGATATTTATTTCTGTGGTACATCATTTTGAAGAACAACCAGAGATATGTCTGGGGAAGAGAAAGCAGAACAAATTCAGCGAGAATTATTCAAAAACATCAGCGCTGAAATTACAGACCGGGAACTCGACGAAATCAAGCGTAAGATTTTTCTTTTGAGAGTGTAAATACAGGGCCGGTCAGACCTCACCAAAAAAAAGTAACGATTACAAGATTTTTAAATATAGGTCTACCCTACTATGATGTGTATACGTCTGAGTTAGGTCGTGAATATGTAAAACCACTGGCTATGGGAACCAGATAATTAAGTGGGTTAAATATAGAATTGTTATCATTATCGTTATTGCCTTTGGTTAGGTCTGACAGCCCTGCAATAGTGTTTGTATAAGGACAACTACATGTAGTGCTGTAAGTCAGACGCTAGCTATGTTCGTGTTCGGTTCGGTTCGGCAGAGTTCGGCAATTTTTCACCCGAACTTGGTTCGGTTCGGGGTTCGGTAATATAATAGCAAGCAGCGTAATAGCCACGGCGGTCGGCACTGGGCGGGCCGGCCGGCCGGGCCCGACCAGCACGAAGGACTTCTGCCCACTCCTACTGAAAAACAGTGCTTCCGACCAGCACGAATTTCACATTAAAAAACTGCTCTAAACGAAATTATTTGTGAAGAAAATACATTAGTATTTCCGTCTTGAATCGTGTACTATTTTCAATTTTAAAAGAATCATGTTTTCAATTTGTCAATAAATGATAGTTTTTCAAGATTTTCCGAGACGGTTGTTGTCTAATGTTAGAGTCATGAAAGCTGCCATCTTGAATAGCAATTCAGGCTCGTCAATAACTGTTTTTTATAAGTTTTTATTTTCAATAGGAAAAATATATATAGGAATAAATAAATACCATACTATGTTTATATCATTATTTATAATGTAACATTTGTCCGATATTCTTACAATTAAAATATTGATTTTTTTTTGTTAAATGGGTTTGAGCTGAACTTGTTTTGATCACGCACATATTCTTGTTTATAGCTTGCGATCGCGACGTAGCGTGGTCAGGATTTGGGATTTAAATGTGGCCAGTGAAGTCGCGCCCACCACTGGATAGGCATAAATCACAAAGGCGGAAAATGGGAAAAAAGTTAATATAAAATGAGCAATCATGACATGAAAATTAGGTATAAAAATGACAGGTTTATTAGCTTGCAAAACGTTAACATTTTTCTGCCGAACATCCGAACCAGGCCTTTGCGTTCGGTTCGGTTCGGAAATGCCATGTTCGGCGAACTTCCGTTCGGTTCGGCGGTTCGGCTACAGCACTAATCACATGTACTCTCTGCAGACTCTGCTCCCAGGACAACTACACTCAGGACAACACCCCCACAACAATTACCCACCCCCCCCCCCTCACACACTCTCTAGTACCCCCTGTAACAGTTACCCCAGGAAAACTACCCCCAGAACAGATGCATGTACTACCCCCTCCCCCCCCCCCCCCCCCTCCCCCCTCCCCCACCCAACTATCCCTTGGAAAATCACATCCCTTGGCAACACCCTCTTAATATTACTCTATTTACCCTCAGAAAACTACGAAGAGATGGTTAGGTTTGGGTGGGTGGGTGGGGGGGGTTATTGTCCAAGTGACAGGTATATTACGTGTTCCAGGGGATAGTTGTCAGGGGATTGGAAAGTTGCGCAGAGATTATTATCCTTTCTGATAAGTAATTGTTCAGGGGTAGTTTCTGTATAGTCAATGCTGGTTGTCCTTGTGATAACAGTTTAGTTTAGAAAGTAGTAAGCCATTATTAAATACTTTTTGGTTGGTTGGTCGATTTGTCTTACCTGACTGCTAAGAAAGCATATGTATGACTATGTTTATGAGTAAGCAACCAGGGCTGCGTCTCACGAAACCGTCATAAGTACAAGTTGAGCGACATCCCATTGAAATGCGTGTATTAAGTTTAACACGCGTTTCAATGGGATGTCGCTCAACTTGTACTTGTGACGGTTTCGTGAGACGCTGCCCTAGCTGGGCACCGATGAATTTAAGTCATGTCAGAGGGACTTGGTAATGAGGATTAATGCCTTAGTTATACCTAGGGGCACTATATTGGAGCATCAAATGCAGGACCACCCGGCTATGAATCCACTGCTGTACCACGGAGCCATCGCGCTTCAATATCAACTATGGTTAGGATTTTAGAGAGCCCTCCTTGGTTTTACTTCACAAATAAGGTGAAGTGCAGAGCTCCCACCCCCCTTCCCCCCAGTACTACGGTGTCGGAGGGACCGCATTCGTGTTCCCAAAATCTATGGTAAAGGTTTTCTTTTTTATTGACTTTCACATCGGAGATAGGGGGGGGGGGGTGCTTTCAAAGGTGAGGAACAAGCATACGCGTACCCTAAATAACACTTGAGTGAAGGGGGGGGGGGGCCGTCGGAGCAAAGCTCCCGTGATTTTAGTCCTGTCTATATAGGCTTGTATCGGGTTCGTATGCACTGTATGTTTTGGGTTGGGGCAGTTCCTAAGTGAATATTTTATCATGCAGTCTGCTTGGAAGATTCAATTTTGACTCTGTTTCAGATTATGGACCTATACATTTTGAGGTAAATTTTTCTGTTTGCTTTGCATAATCTCTTCTTTTATAGAGGAACTGAAACAGAAGGCTTTCGGAGGATTCAAAGCAGGAGAGATTCAAAGGGAGCTTAAAACAACCGATGACGTTTTAGAAAAATTAAAGAGAAAAGGCCTGATTAAAGTAAGTATAACATATCTTGTTAGTTTATTCTACTTTTCATCTACATGTACATCTTCTTTTTTGCTATTACAGTGTCCAAAGCTTACTAAAGATTTGGTTTGTCTGAGGTCAAATTTGTTTAGTAGACCTGTTTATTAACGTATCTTAGTTTATGTGCGTGTTTTTCTTCCAAACCATTGGTTACCCACTATTTGATTCACCTCCTATGCATAGTGGCATCTTTATGGTTGAAATTCACTTCGCCAAGTAATATTCTCGCAAGCTTGCAAGTCGTCAATAGAAACTAGTTCAAAACGTATGCACGACCTATGTCGAACTTTGTAAACGGGTCTATTGAAAAGAAATACACAAAGCACATTCAGGATAGCTCTTCAGTATCTGTTTGTAGAAGGAAATATAAAGCATTTTTATTATCTAAATATTGGATTCAATATTAGGTTCTTTTGTTAGTTTGTTTATTAGGTTGATGTACTTCATTTCTTATCTTATCTTATCTTGTGTTCCTTTTTGATATTTGTTACATATATATGATATCTTGTTTTCTTAAAGGGTTGGCCTCTTACAAGGTTTGTTTCCTTGTTGGCCACTGCCTTCCTCACGTTTTAAATTGAACTTATGTATTGTCATACATTTGTCTGTTTATGTATTTTTATCTGTTGATCTCTTGAGGAGAAATAAATGAAACTGAAACTGAAACCTCTATCATATTTTCCCTCATTGCTAGAATTCAAGAATAAAAAAAAAATTATTTGTGCTTTATTTAGCTAATTACGGACAATTGGGCATAATATGTATTGTAATAACTTTTGGGAATTCTTTTATAAGAAAATGGGGAATTTAAAGACTGCAGGGTAGATGTTTTGTCTAGCCTAAATTAATGCTCACGCAAGGCCAGGGCCAAGTCATACACACATACAATTACAGTCTCTGAGAGAAAGGAGTTATCGAACAATGATACTGATGTTTATTCACAAGAAACATGGTAGTGATATCCAATATATTTACTTGCCACAACCTAATAACAGTTACACTTAACTCACATTTATACTGGTTCTTGCCCTTTGGCTTTGATGATGCTCCCGAGCAACATCCTCCCAGCTCCTAACTCTAAGTTCTAACAAAATCCGTCTGCCTCAAAACTACCTCGGCCTCAGCTCCAAACTTTTACACACTCCCAAAAACCTTGCCCAAATTAAAGCTAGTCTCCAATTCAGACCTCCCTTTTTAATCGTTCGAGCATCCAATTTCTGTAACAGTATGAACTTATTCTCTAAATAACATCAGTAAACTTAAAGGAGCTACACAAAGAAAAATTCACTACAACTGATAATTAGAACAAATTACATATGGATGGAAAGATTTCTCTTGAAAAACATGAATAATTTGCTGAGAAATCATATAGATATCATGGAAAGGCGTAAAATGCAATTTTTCAAGACCCTTCTTAGACCCCCGAACACCCCTGAACGTAAGTCAAACACACGAGCGTAGCGAGCTCTGAATAGTGACGTCACACACTGGACAAACAGCTCAGTACCGGCCGCCTACCGGAGTCGCGCGTGTATTATTCTGCAGCTAGCCAGCCGTGTCCCGTGTGTGACGTCACAAATATTGACGCTCTACAAAGGACCGCTGAAGGCAGAAAATCTGGATCTCGAAACTAACATTTTTGAGAGTTGATTACTGCGGGCCCCAAACATACTTTGAAGAGGAGAGTTGTTGTATTTGATCAGTAAGGCTTCCCCTTCGCAATGATATGAGTTTTGCATCAATTCAAAACACTTTTGATTCTTTGTGTGTCTACTTTAACATAGCCACCCCCTTCCCAGAAAAAAAGAAGTAAACCTCTTTACTTCATTATCGTAGTTGTGCAGTAAGACATTCTTTTTCTCATTCTTATTTCATTACTATGTCTTATTTACATCATATAGATTGGTGAATATGGAATATTGCGGAAGCTCGCTGAAGCCATTGATTCACAGCCGCTTCGGGATTATGTAGCTCAAGCCGAGAATTCTTTAATTGCAATACGTAAGTTGAACCAGTTTGATACAGTCAGTATCATTAAAAGGCAAAGTCCATCCTGATAAACCATGTAATGGCCCTGTCACACCTTGCGTATGCCGACGTCTCAACATTTCTCTAAAACGCTGGCATACGCTGAACTACCAATGTGTTTTTTTCTTCAATTTCGGGCCTACATAACAAGTTAGACATATACATAACATAAAAGTAACTTATATAGAACGTTAAGGGAGTTCTAACAAATGACCTACATTTCTAAGTATCTGGATAAGAAGTAATTTTCTTTAGTGATCTCTTGAATAGTCATCAGGTGTGATCATTTTGTGTTAAATATTTCTCCTTTTCTATGTCTTTCCCACTGGCCTGTAAAGTGTCCATAGCTCGAGTATGATATTAACAGCTACAGGAAAGGTGTGATATTGGTTGTGTTGATCAATTTTTTTTTTTCTGTGTCGTTCAGGCTGGCCTGTAAAGTGTCCAGAAATTGATGCCCCTCGAGGTGACCCAAGGCCTGGACCCATGGACACCCATGGCGGGTACACCCCGCAACAGCCTTTCCACCATCCACCCCCATATGACCCTCGTAGCTACCAACACAGTTCAATGGGACCTCCTCAGCATCCTGTACAACATGCTGCACCCCACCAGTACACTAACTACCAAGACAGTCTGATGAGACCGCCCACTCAGCCTGCGCCTCGTGCTTCACCCAGCCACCAGATCCCCTACCAACAGGGTGGTATAGCACCCTCCCAAATGGGCCAACCTACAAACCCTCAGTACTCACACCAAAGTGGTTGGATGGGAGCTCCTCAGCAGCCAGCTCCCCAACCATACTCACCCTCAGTTGGTTAGTAGAATTGGTTTTACGATGTATGCTACAACGGCAATTGCTCAGCGATCAATATTATACACAAACCAAACTTCATACCTGGACCAAACACCTAACCCTAAGCTAAAACTCACCTGCACCTTTAACCCCAAACCTGAATCTTTGACGAATTAAAGCCTAGAGCAATTGTAGCTGATGCCCATGTTTCAGTGGACAAGATAACTATTTAAAATAATTCACATTTTCAAATGTTTTGATGCAATTTAACAAGTCTTATGCATTAGGAACGATAGGGAGGATAGGGATGACAGAGAATGATAACAAATTAATTAACACAGAGTAAACACTGCTCGTATAGTAAAAAAGAGAGCTCCCGAAATCTTATACCAGCCACTTCAGGTGCTTGTCATCAACTTAAAGGGGAAGTCCACCCTGATAGTTTAATAGATGGTTTAATGGTTTAATAGAAGCAGAAAATCAGAGAAACAGGTTATTGCAGCACTAGGAGTGGGAGTGTGCCCAGACATGAGCACTATACAAGAAGCCACTGTTATTATTCATTATTATTGTGTGAGAACATGTTGTGTTGTATTATCTATATATCCTACCTGCCCCTTTTTTACACTTAAATGTTTTTGTTTGATTTTGCAGCTGTTTTAAAGAACACACATGAAAACTACAAGAAAAGGTTAAGATGTGTTGTAGTAAAATAACGAAAATGACGAATGTTTAACAGCAATTATCGTTAATGAAATCAATTGGATAGATGTTTACAAGATTGATGCCAGTAGTTGACTATATTTTCACATCGAAAAGTGAAAATTTAAAAATCTTTCATGACAATGAAGCAAGTGCATCTATAAAAATTGAAAAAAATTGCAATTCAGAAGTCACACACAACAAAAAAATAAGTGCTCCTAACAAAATCCTTATCGATTCTATTGTTATGACTTTTTTTTTCTATGATATAGCTGATGGGCAATCAAGGACAGGTTCAGCTACATCTGGCCAATACGTAGATGGGAACATCCCGTTTGATTGTCGCACTGAATACGAGCCCGGGCGTGGCTTTGTGCTCTTCATCAACAACTTTTTCACTGGAAAATCGGATCATCGGAGGGGTAAGATGTTACTCTGAGTCCTGGGTGGTGTTTCACAAAGATCCTAAGTTAAAATTATCTCTAAGTTGGAATTAACAACTATGGAAAGCCGTTGGCATCTTTGAAAATATTTGTAAAAGTTATTTCAAAAGGCTTAAAATGTTGATTTAATCATTCATATTTTCTGTTATCAAGGAGATTTCATATTCTTGATGTGGAATTTATAAAAAATCTGAAATACTTGATTCTTTGCTTTTGAATATATTTTACTTTAAGGCTACAAATAGCTATTCATAACTATTAACTCTAACTTTGAGTTAAGTTCGACTTAGGATCTTTGTGAAACACCCCCCTCGAATGTTAACTAGAGGCTACAGATACTTGGCCATGCCCCAACCCCCAAAAACAAACAAACGACAACAACAGCAATAAACAAACAAACAAACAAAATTAGGAGGTTCTCAGATCATTGTTTATAGTTCTTATTGTTTGATTCCTCTTCAAGCATAGATGTCTAATGATCATACATGTATTAACTCCTCTGTATAATTTCTATGTAATTCAAGCATGAGTATTGATATCTCTCATTGTAATGTACTATCATATTTGAATCTGATAACATTACAAAGCCTGATTACGCAACCTTATAATGATATGAAGGGCCTCTACGGAAAAAAGTATTTAACTACTGATGGAGCCACCCTACCGAAAAAAGACTAATAAATAAATAAATAAATAGATATGACAATATTGAATGATTCAGGGTTTTAAAATGGTGTTAAGAATGACCCATCTTTGTATGAAATTATGGTATCGAAAAATTTACTTTCTTTAAAGATGACGGAGAATGACGCATCTGTGTTAAAAATGACAATATTAAATGATTAGGGGTTTTTAAAAGGTGACAAAGAATTTTTGTTTTGCCCCTCTCCAGGTGCTGAGGCTGATGAGAAGAACGTTCGTCATCTGTTTGAAAATGTCCTCAAGGGTTATCACCTTCAGTACGAGCAAGATGTACCCCTGAAAGAGCTTGAAGAGTACCTGAAAGCACTGAAGCAAACACTTTCGACGGGTCACTACAAGAGCTTTATTTTTATTCTTGGTTCTCATGGAGAACCTAAGGATGGAGCTGACAGGCGCATGAAGGTAACCCATAGCATTTCATAGTTTCATTAATATTCTGCTTTTATATAGCGCTTAATACATCTATGGTGTCTCTAAAGCGCTTTACAGATTTACTATTGCCCCGGTCATTGGATTCAATACTTGCCAATCTTCAATCTCCACTCCCTGGGGAGCATTCCAGCCAGGCGTTACTTGATGCTCAAAAACTGTTTGACCAACAATGATGGTCACATCCTACCCGGTACCCATTTAACAGCTGGGTGGAGAGTAGCAAGTACAGGTTAATATCTTGCCAAAAGATATTAGTGCCGTGTCGGGTTTCGAACCCTCGACCTTTGTATCTCCAGTCAAGCGCCTTGTACCACTCGGCCACAAGACTCTCAGCTTTTCCTTCTCATTTAGGCACCACTTATTCTTCCAAATAGTTCTTAACTAAAATTGTTTATTAAATGAACTGATGTTCCAGTATGCCTTAAAGTACACTTATTTGATTATTCATTGTTGAAGAATCGTAACAAATACTATCGTACCAAAGCTTTTCATTTTGCACTCATCAGAGTATATTATGTAAATCACAAACTTAAAGCATTAGTAATTCTGTATTCGTGGCTATTCTTTGATCTTGTAATATGATAGGGGAAATTGGGTGTCCCGACACTTCAATACTAAACATAACGATTTCTTGTTTGCCTTAATTAACAGAAAATATTCATCGAATAGCACTAATTTGTCCAACATAAGTATAAGAAGATTTATGAAATATAACTTGGAAACTTCTTCCACTACTGTTGTAAATAAAGTGTTCGCGTACACAACCTGTCCGACATACACCGTCTGGGTATATTAATCATTTTTTCTTTGTTTATTGTTTTGCAGGATGCAGTACTCATGGCTGATGGTGATTGGATGTTGGTTGAGGATATCGTCAGCAATTTCCATGGAGACCAGATACCAGCAATGAAAAGTAATTGATATAAAAATGAAATAAACAATAAAACAATTACCTGTAGAGATGCATCCTTTCTACTTGTTCAGATATTTTATATGAACGTTCAATGTAATAAGCTTCACATTTCTGTATTATATATTTAAACACACCTCAGTTAATATGTGCAAATCCTTTTTGCGCACAGTTGCCATTCATGCACACATTTAAAAAAATGCACCACATTTGAACAAGCCTTAACCCTATCAGCATTGACTTCACTATGTAACAAGACAAAGATAGTGCTCAGGAGTCAGTTGCATGGTTAGGCAAGGCACTCATCTTAAATGGTCGTTCAGATGTGAATAGGTGTGCACAACAAAGGTCCTATGTGTATTCACCGAGCTTTGTGTCATATGATATGTCGCTGTCCGAGTAACTTCCTTCTTCTATCTCCTCAAAACTCAAATCAAGTATGTTTTCGTCCTTATTGATATTTCCAGGGGATACGTCGGCTTTGTATGGGTACGGCACTCAATAAACCAATATTCATATAAACTTCCATATCTGTATGAATACTGTGTATAATAATATTTTGTGTATTTTTTTCTTCAACCTTGTACATAATTACATATGAGTCATCAATGAATGAGATATCTCAAACAAAAATAATAGTGTATACAAAAGTCACTCGATTTGACCATTGACTTAAAGCCTTGGTCACAAATGCCATTACAGACTGCTACGAACGATTTTCAGACAATGGAAATTCGGGAAGACAATGGAAAAACAGAGATTTGTACAAAATTATCGTTCGTACGAAGCTTTGTGACCGTGGCATTACATGTAAGTTGCATTCTTGCATAACCATACAATATAAATGATCACAGAGAAATTTCACCAGCTATTAATAAATTAACGCACAAGTTGCTAGACTCCAAATATTATGTCAAAATGTGCATTTTTCCATTAAGAGATCATCCCTCTCTTTCTGTCTACCTACCATGCAGACAAGCCAAAGGTCTTCATTATCCAATCCTGTCGCGGGAAAGAGTTGCAGAGAAGTGTATCTTTGTCTGATAGCCCTGCGATAATGTCTAATCCAGGGTCGATGAACTATCCCCAGCCGGCCGTCACGACCCGCCCCGTCAACTCGGACATTCTAATTGCATATGCAACCTCTGAAGGTATGATTCATTTATTTGTCTGTTCAGTGCCAGAAGGCCGTGTGTGTGGGTTCATGACCTTCTGGCACAGTACAGGGCAAACGGGAGAGGACCTCGCAAATACTTCACAGTTGCCAATTTGTATTTGATTGACCACACCTTAAAAAAATCATAATTGTCTTATTTTTAATTTGATATTCCTCAAACTTTCACTGACATGTTTTTCTCATGTTCCTGCTTATTTTAAAACTAATTTATATCAGGGTGGAATTTTTTAATTGTTTATTTACCATGTATCTGTATGCATATAAATTGAATGTAATATGTCGACATTGATTCATTGTTGGTCTGAATGCGCAGTTGACGGCGGCTTAACTGGCCCTCTGTGAATGTGTTTAAGGCCAGACTGATGCTAGACTCGCACAAACTTTGAAATCCAGTATAAATGCACTATATGTGTTCTGCTTGTACAACTTGAGTTAGGATTGATCTAGATTGTTTGTAAGTCCTCCAGTTGATCGCAAACTCACCAACCCCAATCTCTTTATGGCAGAGTTGCAATCAATATCAATTATTATTAATTATAAGACGGAATTCCATTCTATAATGTGTCTATTCTTAATAGCAGAAATGTAAAAAAAAATTATTATCTTGTCAGGAATGAAGGCGTGGCGCAATGAGGAAGAAGGGTCCTGGTTCGTAAAAGACCTTTGTGATGTCATCTCAGAGTATTATGACAAGGAACATATTCTAGATATCCTTGTGCGTGTCAACAGCCTGATGGTGTGGCGAGAAGCAACTCAAGACCGTGGAAAACAGATGCCGTGCTTTGTGTGTACGTTTACCCGGCGGTTCAAGCTTGCATTCCCTAAAAAGTAAGGTGATACTGCTACGGATAAGAAATGGTTTGAATCTGAGGTAAATGAGCAACTCTGAGGTACCTTGAGGTAATTAGATCCACTTGCATTAAAGGTGTACCATCTCCCTTTAGTCTGCCAGTATATTGGTAACATTTCATATTGGTTCTAATGTCCATCGGTATTATCTTCATTTTGTACTAATGTCCAACGGGACCATCTCCAATTGGTCAAACAGTCCATCGGTACCGTCTCCCATTTATTCAGACGGTCCATTGGTACCATCTCCAATGTCAGACACTCCATTGGTACCATCTTCCATTGGTGTCTGACAGTTCATTGGTACCATCTTCCACTGGTCCTAATGCCCATCGGTTCCGTCTCCCACTGGTCAGAGTACATTTGTACTATCCCAATTGATCAGGCAGTCCATTGTTACCATCTCCCAATGGTCCGATAGTCCATTGGTACCATCTACCATTTGAAACAGTCCATTGTTACCATCTCACATTGGTCATACAGTCCATTGGTACCATTTCCCATTGATCAGACTGTCCATTTGTAACATCTCCCAATGGTCTAATAGTCCAGTGGTACCATTACCCACGTCAGACAGTCCATTGGTACCATTTCCCATTGATCAGACAGTCCATTGATACCATTTCCCATTGATCAGACAGTCCATTGGTACCATCTCCCATGTCAGACAGTCCATTTGTACCATTTCCCATGTCAGACAGTCCATTGGTACCATTTCTCAATGGTCCGACAGTCCATTTGTACCATCACCCATGTCAGACAGTCCATTGGTACAATCACCCATGTCAGCCAGTCCATTTGTACCATCTCCCAATGGTCCGACAGTCCATTGGTACCATCTCCAATTGGTCCGACAGTACATTGGTACCATTACCCATGTCAGACAGTCCATTGGTACCATCTCCCATTGATCAGATAGTCCATTGTTACCATCTCCCATTGATCAGATTGTCCATTGGTACCATCCTTCATTGATTAGATAGTCCATTTGTATCATCTCCCAATGGTCCGACAGTCCATTTGTACCATCTCCCAATGGTCTGATATTCCATTGGTACCATCTACAAACAGTCCATCGGTACCATCTCCCAATGGTCCGATAGTCCATTATTACCATCTTGCATACAGCCATATTTGCACAAGCCTGTATTGTACAGAATTCATTGAAATAATGCCTGCAAATCTTGCCTGGCATACATTGTAGCTAACGTTATTGTATGTTATCTATGTTTGTTTTTGTGGGTTTTATGTAAAAACAAATGCTGTGAACCTATCATAAGCAAGTGCATTTAATTATCTCAAGGTGCCTTTTCGTGCTTTTGTATAAATACAGTTTTGGCCTCTCAAGGAAATTGTTTGCATTCCGTGAATTATATTTGATTTCAGAATGGAAATGAATATTTTATATATGTGATGAAGTCTTTTGGTTCAATGTTTTAAAAAAAAATTCTAAACATTATTCATAAGAAGCAATTGTCTGTATTCTTGCAAAGCATTATTACATTTAAGTCAGGTTTAAACCTCTTATAAGTGCACTGATTTATCATATTTTTGCTAGCGTATATTAAAGATAACGTAGTTTTCAGAATAAAGCCTGATAATTATGTAACTATGTAAAAGAAAAGGGGAAAAAAATGTCACTATGAAATTTACTTCCTTAAGATTCATTTCATGCCTAAACTAGTATGTTATATGATTAGAGTAGTTTTTAGAGTGTAGTTTGTATGGAACAGAAAGGAATGCACTTTTACCGTCATAAACTAGTTGACTAATTCAAGCCGGGTTTATATTTAGCGACATCCGAGAATTGGTCTGTTTTTTTAGCATACTGAAATATCTTCTGAATTGATTCTTCTACAGTATGTATCCTTGATTTCATTTTGGTGATGTTTCCTTTATATGTAGATGTTCTAGAGCACATGAATTAGCCAGGCGTTGTTAAATTTGATGTGGTATGGTATCCAAGATTGTTGTTTTGTTCTGTGTTTGTTTCCTCTCTCTTCAATTTGTGGTGATTTTGTGTCTTGAAGTATTCTACAGATAATATCTTGCTACATTCGTGGTTGTGAGCTCTTTTGATTGAGCCAAAAACTGTTGTCATTGTAAATATTCATTGTGCACCCCCCCCCCCTGCTTCAGTACTACATGCTGTAATAATCGAGTACAATGTTGTCATTGTAAATATTCATTGTGCACCCCCCCCCCCCTGCTTCAGTACTACATGCTGTAATAATCGAGTACAATTTTGAATGTACATGTTCATGTATATGGAGATATTCTAGATTTGAAGTAAAATGCAGTAAAGAAAATTAGTGTGTTTGACGAGTAATACATGTACAATATATTAGCATTTATTTATTGTAATTGTGTATTATGTGTGATTCCTAGCTGTTTTTGCACTGATTTGGACATAGGATGTGTATTTATCTTCTTGCCCTTATTTTTAACCGCTTTTTTTGCAGCTAAATTGCCTTGTATTCAACTCAAATTATGACTACCAGTATGTTACCTGAAATGAAAGAAAATGAAATACTCGACTGTCCAACAATATTGTCACTAAACGTAGTTGTTAAAAAATGAGGTTTACTTTTATAACATTTCCTGTGTTTGTCACATGTTATCGCTCATATAATGAGATTCATGCATTAGTAAATATATTGCATGCAAAATGTTTTTGTACATCATTATTTTGTAATACTGGAATGGGATTATTTCAGATTATTTTTCATTTTACTATATTTAATTTTAATTTGTAATGATAATCCAATTTTTTAAACTGTCCATCTTGTTATTCAAAGTAATGAAAATTTCAATCCATTCATTATCTGACAAAAGTACAAAGAATCAATATAGATGTTATATATTTGGAATTGTTGTATGGATCAAATCAGTTTATTGGAGAAAAAAAAAATATTCTGGAGTGTAAGCAGCTTGAAATTCCATTGCACTTTATTATATAATGAACATTAATTAAAGGCTGAAAAATGAAAAAGATGATTTATATATCAACGGAAAGCTAATAAGCCATAGATTACAATGATATTTTTATTTTATTTATTTCTAATCTAATATCAATTATATGTTATTTTTGTGTCTATAATAGGCGTATTAACAACTCTCTGCAAACTCAAAATATAAAGCTTTGAAAATCTGAAGTTGTCGACCTAAATACTAGTTATCTACTTGATGACATCATCTTATGTTGAGTACTAATAGGCATATTCACAATTACATTGCATTAATTAAGTACGGCTCATCGCCTCGGCTACAAGTATATAGAGTTATGTTATGTAGTCACCATAACTGCGGCTTATTTGATTCCTGTTGACCCGGAAAATGAGTTTTTAATTTTCTTTTGTGCAATACTGAAAAGGAAAACATTTTGTATTACTTCATACATGTGTATTTGTATTCAATGTTCATTCAGCTTTCCATTGATATAAAGTTGTACATGTATTTTACAGTGAAAAAGATACACAGGGGCTCGGGCGAATTAGCCCCCGAAATGCCCAAAAGAGCCCCCGAAAGTCATAAAGGAGCCCAAAAAAAATTGCATAGAGTACAATGCAAAACAAATTAAAGAGTGTTATTTTCATGCAAGCAAGCTTAAAAAGTAGCCCCCGAAATTGTTAAAGTATTTTTTCCCTGGTATTTTTTCAGAAAGGGCCTTTAACCTAAATATCATTCGTTTGGATCCACAAAGTTAAAATAATGCAATACTCTATTGTATGTTCTGTAGAAATTGTGTTCGGATCACGTAATACATCATTAATTGCCATGTTCGCACATTCCAATAGGCTATTGAAACAGATTTTTTGAAAGTAGTTGTGATCATGTTTTAACTTTTATATAATTTATCATTTTAGAAGGTGATGCGCAAATGAAATAGGCGTAATTTTATATTTTTTAATTATTTAATTCATGTGCTTGCGATATGTGTGCGATATGAAATCCTAATGAAATGTGTGAGTTTGAAATGTTTCCATATGCAGCATGCAATGTTGAATAGAACTATGACAATTATCTAGGTACATGTACCTGTATTTAGGACCTTTGCATTGATAATTCAAGAATCTAAAGCAAATTGGGTGTAAATTGATAACAATCTTGCAACAAATTAAATTAAATTGTATATATTTACCTATGAATGGTATAAAAGTATGAAGTAGACAAAGTAGACGTCTTTTTACTCTATATAGACAATAAAACAGTACAAGAATGTGAACATCATTTTTTTAGATAGTATACTTTTGTAGATTTTTTGGGTGGAATTCAATTTTGATAAAATTTGATAGTTGGATTTGTATTACATATTTATGTACTTCTAGTAAGCGTACTATTTGTAGAAATAATGCAGTACTAAAATCATGGCATAATAAATTGTCCTTCGATTCTCAAGCAGTGTTGTTAAATGTGTGTGTTTTACATGATAAGGTCTCTCACACCTCCGCTACCGTTTTTATTATTTTATTACATCCTTCCGCTTTACAAATCCACCAATCTTCCTCACTTTGAATTTTATTACCCTTTATCTTCTTTTTTATGATCTCTCTTTATTTCTCATTTCCCCTTCCATGATCTCTTTCTCTCTCTCTCTCTCTTTCTCTTTCTCTTTCTCTCTCGGCTGAATTTTTTGAGTAGTTATTTGCAATGGACAGTACGGACAGACTATAGAGAATTTAAAAGAATGTACACTCTGCTAAATTAAGGCTTCAGGGAATGGCAGCTAGCTCGAAAATTCAATTTAAAGAAAACAAATAGAGTGTTTCCCTAAATCCATTTCTTTGTAAATTGGTGTCGGTAACATATTATTCTTTCATATATTGGTTTGTGATAAAGGATTTATCATTGTATACTTCTGAAATAACTAGACTTTTGAACAGTACGTGGCATCAACATCCATTTTGACAAGAACGTAGAGCAAAGTTTTAAGGGCCTATCAAACTAGCTCAATACTTTTCATTAACATTTGGTAATATTTGTCTCTGTTCAATTCCAGCGGGGTTTTTTTTTTGGGGGGGGGGGGTGGGAGCGAAAAGAAGAGGAGCGGAAGAGAGGGAAAGGCTTCATGTAAGAAAGTAATGAACGAAAGACAGACAGATAATGATGAAGAGAAAAAGGGGGGACAGAGGTAGAGAGATGAGAGAGATAAGAGAAAAAATTAATAGAAAAAGAAAGATGAGAGAGAGAGAGAGAAAAAAATGGTAGAGAGGGGGAAGGAAGAGGAACAATGAGAGTTGGAGAGAAAGCGGGAGGAAGGAGGAAGGAAATGAAGGAGAGCTACTTATCACTAGCATTTCCCGCTCACACCAAAATAGAAAGAAAGAAATAAAAATAGATATGAATGCTCCATATAGACCAAAGATTTTTTTTAAAGAGTCGCACAGTCCTTCCTGACCATCCCACTTTTGACAACTAGGCGGCACATTGGCCTAGATACCAAATTACCAATGATAGCGAAAATTGGTTAAAGCCCCCCCCCCCCCCCCCCCCCGCCCCGAAAAAAGGGGGCAATATTTAAATGTTATTTAATATGAAACATTAAAGAAATATCTGTGGTTAAAATAGATAGGATTTTAGTTACTGGCAATCCGGGAGACGGGGAAAACAACATCATAAAGCATATCAAATGACAAGTATAGTGTATATGACCACAATAGTAGTTAAGGGGAATTGAGTGAGATCATTTCTTAAAATTATGCTGTTTCCATGGGTGCTAAACTTATCCAAAGTCGAAAAATGTGGATTTCCGTCTTAATATTTGAGCAAAAGTCAATTCTAAAATGTGTTCTATATACCAGATTATACAAATTACAAAATCGAGATAAACATGGTCAACTCCCCAAAACTTATACAAACATTGCATGAGAGGAACAGTTCGGTGAACTTTCGAACAAAGTCTGATTAGAATTAAGAAAGTTATTGTTTTTTAAAGTTATCCTCAGTGAAACTCAAATTGGCAAATTGGTAAATTGGCAAAACCTTGCGAGGTCCTCCCCGATTTGCTCTGTACAGAAAAATCATAAACTTCCATTTCCTTTATAATTATTTCTGACATGATAGAACTGTTTCATACAGGGGCTGTATATATATATATATATAGAAACATATATTTACCATAATTATAAATAGGGTGCATGTAAATTTTCTTTTTGAGAAATAGATTTTTTTTTTGTTGGGGTTATACAGATTGAGTAAGTTGGAGGGATCGAGCTCGCAAGATACGTCACAACCAACTTAATATCAGGGTGGACTTCCCCCTTAATGTATTTAAGGAGCATTCATATAACAGACTCTCGGCTTTTAATTCATTTGCCCTGTAGATTCAGTTCAAATCCCACCGCTGCCACCAACTTTAATCACAATAATCTTACAGTTAATTCACCAGCCGCAACATCGAAAGAGTGGCTGGGGCGAGCGTTCAGTAAGCGACAGTATAGGCCTACTTTCCACCGAAGGGAAGAGCAGTGGTGCTTGAAGCTTATAAAATTATTTCTCACTTTCAGAAAGTTTCCGCTTAGCAGCATAGTACGATGATATGGTTGCACCAACAGAGCTGGCTGTTACGCACAGAGCTCCAATGACCTTCAAAAGATTTGGGGTAACATCGAAGAACGCAAAGTCCAGGACAAAGGTGACAAAGACTCCCGTGGTCGAAATGACGGAGACAACCGCAGCGTTTTCCGTCTGGAATGCGAGGGTGCAGGTCATGATCTGAAGATAGCCGATGATGCAGATAGTTAGGACCAAGAGACGATCGTATCCACAACGAGGGATGGACCACTCGTTGAGGGCGCTCATCAGTGAGGCACATACCAAGACGCCGATGCAGCCGTACGAAAAAGTAATAAGTTGCGCGTGAACCTTGAGACGGCCGAGCATTCGGAGTGACAAAAATGTAAGAGTCACAAACAAAGCGGCAGAAAAAGCTGAGAGTAATCCAAATATATCACTGCTGCCGCTGCCAAGGAGACCCCCAAAGATAGGTGCTGGCTGGACAACAAGTAAAACACCGACCACACTGATACAACATGATACGGTGATTGGGATGGAACAAGTCTCCTTTAAACAGAGACACGCTAAGATGCAGGTGATGAAAGTTGAGCTCTGTAGGATACACTTGACAGTGGATATGTCCAGTTGTTGGAGGCTGTTGGAAGTGCAGATGGCGCATCCAGTGCCGAACATTCCCCTGACGATTACGAGTCCCCAAGCTTTCAGAGGCAAGCAATACGACACCTTGTGGCGCATGAGGTTGGGTCCTGTGAAGAGGACGAGGGTAAATGAGCGGTAGAGTACAATTTGATTCGGGGAAACCCTGCCAGATAAGAGCTTGATAGTCAAAGAGTTAAAGGCAGTGAGGATCGCGAATGATAGCGCCCAGCAGATCCCCCTTCGTTGGACCACCACTTTACCTATTCTGGTCCATAAGCCTGTCTTCGGCTGTCCCTCATAGTACTCCTCAGATGGTGTATCACTACAAAGAGTATCCCGGTCGTTTTCTTTCTGCTCTTCAAACCGAGTTAGGCCTGCATGTGGCCTGTTTTTTACACCATCTTTAAGATGATGGCCGTTCGACATCAAATCATTTAGAACGACTTCATCAAGCATTGCTCTCTCATGGCGCTCCATGCTGTATCGACAAGTCTCAGTCGAGTACCTTTGTTCACATCGAGGACAAAAAATGTAACTTGCTACATACATGCAATAAAACCAGTCTTGCCTTTTTACCAGCTCCCAATACTTTATATCGAAGCTGTATGGGGGGGGGGGGGGGGGGTCAGTTTTCACTGCTGACTTCTTGAAGATCATAGAGGAAATTCATTGAAAGTTTCCTCAGGAAGCAAGTTGTCATTGATACCATTGTGTTCGACCAAACTTTGAATGTCGATCTTATCTAAATAGCAATTTGGGGCTAAACCAGGAAACCTCCAATGACATTTAACCTTTTAATTGCAAATTGATATATCCTTTATTCGGGCCTTTATTACCCAAAGTGCTCGGACACAATAGTTTAGTTATTTTGTATGACGTACACGCATCAAGACTTCGGATATCGCTTATCATTATGGAGGCCATCATTGATGGAGTTATTTTACACGTGTAAAGAGGTTCAAGAAGAAGGGGGAAATCAAATTGTACTGTTTATTTAATTGGATACTCCGATAAGAGCCCCCGGAAGCTCAGGGGTTTTGGGCAATAAATTACGGTCAGATGAGCATAATATTGATACCTTATTTATGACACTGGCAGGACACAAATTGATGTGGGGTCCAGGGGGTGGAGCCCCAGAAGCTCAGGTTATTTTGGCAATAAATTACGGTCAGATGAGCATAGTTTGATACCTTTTTTGTGACACTGGTAGGACACAAATTAGTGTTGGGTCCAGGGGGCGGAGCCCCCAGAAGCTTAAGGGTTATCGTCGTAAGATGAGCATATTTTTATACCTTTTTTTGTGACACTCGCAGGACACAAATTGGTGTTGGGTCCTTGGGGCGGAGCCCTCAAAAGCTCAGAGGTTTATACATCAATTTATCGTCAGATGAGCATAATTTTATACCTTATTTGTGACACTGGCAGGACACAAATTGGTGTGGGGTCCAGGGGGTGGAGCCCTCAGAAGCTCAGAGGTCTATACATCAATATATCGTCAGATGAGCATAATTTTATACCTTATTTGTGACACTGGCAGGTCACGAATTGGCATTGGGTCCAGGGCGCCTAGACCCCAGAAGCTCAGGGGTTTTAGGCATTTAATTACGGTCAGATGAGTATATTTTGATACCTTTGATATCTTTCCCCTTTTATTTTTCCTTTTTTTTTTCCTTCTTTTTTTTGCCAGGGGGGGGGGGGGGCGCGGGCGATACGAAAAAAAATGAGTCTGTCGCTTGTAAACAAAATAAGACGCCATTGTATATTCAGCTGCACACACAACGGTATGTTCGGCGTTTCAAGAGGGAACAAATGCCGTCCTTAATATCATTCCGGTGTTTTTTTTTCAATTTGAAAGTCTGGTTTCTTTGATTGTTAATTAACCCCTGGTCCCCTATCCTGTGTGTTTACAAGCAAAAGAGTTATCAAGATCGAAAGTTATCAAAATCGAAATCCCCTTTTGAATGGTTTGACATTTTTATACACTAAAATCATTATAATTTTACAAATGCTAGCTTTGCAATATCTTTATGGGATGTCGTCTGCTTGGGTAATATTGGTCCATTTGTTGACGTCATTAAAACATCGTTATTTTTCCGGCGAATCTCTTGTATATCCCAGCAGTCTATGAAGGTGGTTGTATTTGTATTTTTATAAATCACCCGATATGCAGTTGACCTAAAAATTGTCCATCTTTTAGCTTACCAGTTTCTAGTGATAAATTAGTTGACATATTTGTGATTTTCTTTGAATTTACCTTTAAAAGAATTTATTTCAAAATCGGACCTAAAGTTACAAGGTCACGTGACCTTTTGTCTTTGCATGTCAGCCCGAAATCGCTCATTTTCGTGAGTTGTGTACAAAACATAAGGAAATGTCATTTTTCCTAAAAAAAATAGATCAAACATTGGTTATTGGGTCTTGTTTAAAGTTAAGGTAGTTGTTTTATGAGTCAAAATAGTTGAATTATAGAGAGAAATGAACAATAAAATACATAAGATAAAAAAACAAATGAAATACAAAAGAAATTATCAAAACAAGAGATAACATAAGGAATAAGCTGGCTCTTCCAAAAAAAAATTGTAGTATTATTATTCCAAATGGTCTAATGAATATATGTAGTGAAAAGAAATGCTTAAATATGAATAATATATGATTTATGGGTAAAAAATGTGCAAAAAAAATCATAAATATGAAAAGAAAATAGAAACAGCCCTTGTAGATCCACCAGCGTGATATAGTCTAGCTCAGAGAGGGCCCTTCTGGGGCAGGGCAGGGGCGCGCAGTGCCCCCACTTTCTCAAATACGCCCAAAGTGCCCCTTTTACTCTGACAAGTACCATTTTTTTCTTTGCAATAAGTGTCCATTTTCAATTCTCATAAGTGCCTTTTTAAATCTCTAGTAAGCGCCCCTTTTCACGTACGACAAGCGCCCTCTTTCACTTTTGATAAATGCCCTATTCAAATCTGAGAGGTGCCCCTTTTACTTTTACAAGTGCCCCTTCCTCTTTTATTA
>JAVYIG010011602.1:0-59513 GCA_035222895.1 Strongylocentrotus droebachiensis | reverse complement strand
TAGAAATGGTCGTAATTATGACCGTAATGACAAAAATATAATGTTGAATAAATCTTGCTTCGTATAAGTTTTAATCGTCTAAATAACATGATTAGATGACTCTATAATCAAGAGCGTAAGAGTAATCCATTCTTCGATTTATCAATTCATGTTTTTCATGTATACACCATCTATTTCAATGAATATGTTTGCTTGCATTCAAATTATATACTAGCACGGTCAATTGTACATCTTTCTTCTTTTTTCAACATATATTATTTATATTATATTATTTGAAACCTAAGTTAGGCTCGTTTTCGACTTAAGAGCTCTCAGGGTTTCATACAATACAGGATTAGAAATGTGAAAAGGTGCGATGGCTCAGTGGTAGAGGAGGTGCGATGGCTCAGTAGTAGAGCAGTGGTCTCGTAACCGTGAGGTCTGGGTTCGCATCCAAGTCAGTGCGCTCGTGACCTAAATTTAGTGAGGCATTAATCCTCAACACCAAGACCCTCGGATAGGAGTACCCCCCCCCCCCCCCCCCACTCAGTGGTATTTAGGGTACGCGTATGCATGTTCCCTCCTTTTGAAAAACACCCCCCTAAGTCCGGTGTGTATATAGCCAATACGGGCCGGATTTGTGTGTACTACGAGCCGGACTTTGGTAACACGCATGCAGTCCCTCCTACCCCCGGAGTGGGGGGGGGGGGGGGGTCGGGGGAGTACCCTCGTTGCTTACTTACAAGCTTACACATGCCTTCTTAGCATTCAGGTGAAACGAGCATCAATCACCATCATCACTATCAAACTATATACATGGACAGTTGACCTTGGTCTAAAGGGTGCGCTGTCATAGCCTATTGATTAGAATGGAGATTTATCATCTTAATATATTTTCTGATCAATTTTTATCGATTTACAGGAGTTAATGTTTATCATTACGAGATATTTTGGTTTCATTATGACAGAGCACCTAAATTTGTCACTTTTATAAACTAATCTCTTTTTCCATTGTTTTATTTTGTTTAGCAATGTTAGCAGGGGCGGGTCCAGGGTTTTCCAAAGGGGGGGGGGGGGGGGGTGCAATGTACGAAAAGCTTTTACGGCGTTGGGTCCCGGGGCCGGGCCATCTTAACTCTAAAAAGGCCGGGCTATTTGAGGGTTTAATTAAACAAGAAATGTGAGGAGGTGCGATAGCTCAGTGGTAGAGCAGTGGTCTCGTAACCGTGAGGTCCGGGTTCGAAACAAAGTCAGTGCGCTCGTGACCTAAATTTAGAAGGCATTAATCCACATTACCAAGACCCTCGAAGAGGAGTAAACCTGGTTGCTTACTTACAAGCTTACACGTACAGGGTAAAACATTCAGGTAAAACGAGCATCAATCCCCATCACCATCAGTAGATGGACAGTTGACTTATTGGTCTATAAAGTGCGCTGTCATAGCCTATTATTTAGAATAGAGATATTTTTATTTACTTAATGTATATTATCTTAATACATAGCCTACATACATATATTCATATGATGGCAAGGTAATGTATTTCTCCCACACGGCTTCTTCTGATTATGATGCATTGGGCCCTATGCCTACTGTCCCTGTGTATCATTATGTGCGATTAAAAAAAAAAAAAAAAACATTTCGTTGTCAACTAAAAAAATTGTGGCGAGTCTCTTAATAAATCTCCTCCGTTTCAAAACAATATCTTCTGTGACATATAACTTCTATATATATATATGTGTGTGTATATACCATGTAAACACAATGTATTCACACATACACATGCACACACTCACAATCAGCTAATAGGCCTTATTCAGTCCGAATTTCTGGTTGTGCCAAAAACAATATATTTTAGCTTGTTTGTGCATATTTTTCGCAGAGAGCACTTGACATGTTATTTTTGAAAACATGTTTCGAGTCCTGTGTTGAATCTGTTGCAGCCCGATGATATGGCCCTCCGCCCAGGGGCGGCGGAGCGTCTCCAAAGTGGGCACCAACAAAAAAAAAACCCACTTTCTTGAACAAAAAAGGGAGCACCTACAAAGGGAAACCTCAAAGTGAACATACACCATTTTTAGACATTGGTATATACCCTTACTCTCTTTAAAAAAAAAAGTGAATTTTCAAAATCACGGACGTCACTCCTCTGGAGGAGTGAAAATAGAGTGAAAATAGAGTGAACATTCACACTTTTCTTCTTAGAGAGACTCTAAAATCAATCGATTTTCACTCCCTAAACAAGTGATCACGGACGTCACTCCCAAGAAAGTGAAAATAGAGTGAAAATTCACTCTTTTTTTTTAATCGTCATGATTGTGATAACACTACCAAGGATGTCATCAATTATAATCGTTTTTCTCTTTACGTGGTACAATATACAATCCAACCCAAATAGACAACTACTCTATAAAAAAGAAGAAAAATGAGAGAAGAAAACTGATGAAAGTTTCAATTGAATCTGACTAAGTATAAGAAAGTTATGAATTTTTGAAAGTTGTAATTACTTTACGTTTGGGCACTTCATATTGGCTGTAGCGGTAATGTCAATGTGATGTAGTGGCCGTACTACTTTCCCATCCGTTCCAATATATTAAATGACTAAAATCTAAAAAAAATTCAAAAATTCATTGCTCAGGAGGGTCTATTCTTTTTAGAGGACCTATAACAATATGCTATCTATAATATATTTTGAGTAGTGACCCAAGGAAGAAGTAACTTACGAGAAAAACAGAAATTAATTATATTTTTGTACACGGGAAATGGGAGAGTTATCCACGTCCTACGTCACAATCCACTGACCGAACTACCAATTTGAGATTCGCATAGACTTAGTGATCTCATATTTCTAACAATCATAACTTCCTTACTATTGGTCCCATCCATTTCAAACTTTTGCCATTCTGTTCCTGTTATTTGTGTGCTTTCAAACAAATCAAGTTATTACAAGGGTTGGATTGCAACATGCTTTGCAGTTGGGTGTGATGGTCTGAATATTAATTTTCGAGCGAGCAAAAAAAAAAAAAGATTTGTGAGGTCGCAGTGTGAACAATTACATATTATAAAGAGAACTAAAACAAATACTGATGAGTTTTAAACATAATCTAATAAAGAAAGACTGAAAAGTTCTTTTATCAGTAAAATTATTATAACAAGTATAACTGCGAGCGAGCTCTAGGGAAAATAAAAAAAAATGAGCTCTAATTAATTAAGTCGCTTTGAAGTAGGGATGTATGTTATGGAGAAAGGAAAAGTAGGCACTAATCAGAAGGGAAAAGAACAGTTTTAGAAAAAAAGGTGCACGTGTCAAAGTAAAAAGGGCACTTATCCAAGAGGTGAAAATAGGGCACTTTTGCATCTGGATAGGGACACTCAACTGAAACGAAAAAAGGCATTTGTGGGAAAGGAAATGGGGCGTCTGTTGAAGGAAAAGGGCATTTGTCAGATATCAACAGGAGCATTTCGAAGCGGGAAATTGGCTCATATAAAAAAAAAAGGTAAAGGGGCACTTATCCGAAGGAAATATGGAACTTATTAGCAAGGAAAAAGGGCACTTATCAGAAAAAAAGTTACACTTATTAAAAGGGAAAAGGGGCACGAGTCAAAGTATTAAAAAAAAAAGACAAAAATAGCAGGGGTGAAAAGGAGAATTTATCGCTCCTGAAAAGAGGCACTCACCAGAGATGAAGAGGGGCACTTATAAAAATGGCAAAGGGGCACTTTTTATAAAGGAAAAAGGGCATGCGTAACAAAAAAACAGGGGCACTTATCACATGGGGAGGGGCAATTATTACAAAGGAAAAGGGGCACTTTTCAAAGTAATAAGGTGTACCTGTCAGATTCGAATAAGGGCAATTATCAAAGGTGAAGGGGGCACTTCTCAAGAGGTGAAAAGGGGCACTTATGAGAATGGAAACGGGACACTTATTGCAATGGAAAAGGGACAGTTGTCGAAGGACAGGGGGCACTTATCTCACTTTAATAGGGGCATTAATGAGAAAGTGAAAGAGATCTTATGGAGAAAAAAATGGGGTAGAGTGCACTCTTCAAAAGGAAAAGGGGCATTTATTAGAAGGGGAAGGGGCAGTTCTTACAAAGGAAAAGGGGCACTTGTCCTATGTAAGAAGGGGCACTTTGGGGGTACCTGAACAAGTGGGGGGGGGGGGCACTGTGCCCCCGGGTACAGGTTAAAGAGGAATTTATCTAAGTTTCCTCTTAAATATCTGTTAGATCCAGCAGGACTTTAACTCTGTTTAAATGCCATTCTGGCAGTGATTAGACTTTAACAAAATAATTAATTCATCTTTATTGTAAAAACATTCTACATTCCAATAAAGAATTAACATAAATAACCCACGACCGAGGTTTACAAATGGAATTATAACTTCTTCAGATTTATATTCATAGACTTAGGTACAATCCATTTCAAACATGCCAAATAAAACAACCTTGAGTAGTTATGGCTTTACAATGCTCAATTAAGCAGAAATAATCAGTAATCGATGTAAGAGCGGACGAAATATAAACTTAATTATAGACAAATATTTGACATGTAGTCCAGCAACTGCTACAGAAATGAATATTTTCGTAATGCAAACATTAGAAAAATACAGCTTTGGCTAAGTGGTCCTGAAAATTTCTAAGTATACATCTTTCTCGAGGGCATTCCTATAACACCGATCAATCAATAAATGGTTAATCATTTAAAGACCGTCAACACTACTGGGCCAGAAGGGATTAGACCACACAGCGAGGTCCCTGACAGGTGGCTATCTCATTAAACTCAGCTCTCAACAAACATAAGAAAATGAGGATCGTGGGGGACCAACAGGCACCGATTGGGGAATTTTTGCTCAGTTGGGGGGGGGGGGTAAGGTCACCTTTTTTAGGTCGGTTGTGGGAATAATTTTTTTTTTTTTAATAAAAAAAAAAAATCAAAAAAATCAAAAGGGGGGGGGGTGGTTCTAGGTTTTTTTAGGGGTGTTTACATACATAAAATTACCAAAGGGGGGGGGGTTAAACCCCCCCCCCCCCCCCCTCCCTGCGTACGCGCCTGGAGGGAGCAAGTAGCTACAAGTAGAACAGTGGGGCTTTAAAGGCTTCCATGAAAACGAAGGTGATCGATTTAATTAGTTTCAGATTCGCTGATCATCGCCTTTTATCATATGATTTAAAAGCGGTCGTTGGTTATCCGTCATTTTAAAGACAGCTTTTCTTAACGAATACATTCTCGTGATACGATGTCGAGCCAGGATACCTCTCCAACGCCGTACGATCGACGTGATGGTGTCACGATCTACCACGAGTCGACGTCAGTGGTTGCTGTCATCGAAGGTATCACCATTGTCGGTATCTTCCTCGGAGCGTTGGTCGCCAATCTGATTGCGTTGGCGACGATTCTTCGAGACAAGGTTCTAAGAAAGAACCTTCATAACTGGCTGATCCTGAATCTCATTATAAACGATCTTGGCTTTACAATCACGAACATATCATTCGCGATAGTTTCTGTGTATGACCACGGCTATTTTCTCCTTCACAACAAAGCTGTGTGTTTTGTGAGTCTTTTTTCTTTTACGTGCCACCACTCTCATGTACGATGTTACTGTATAATTTTTATGATATGGAATATGGAAGGAATTTTGTACTACTTATAAAAGAATATGTAACAATTTGTGGTAAATCTATTTAGTTTTATAATTGGTATTTCACATACCAAAATCACAATTCTAATACGGATCCTCTCCTACTCAAAAAGAAAAGTATCACTCGATCGTTTAAAACTCCATTGAATATGAACCTTTCAGAAATCAAGCAACCCTGATATAGTTGCTCCATACATAAAAGGGGGATTTATGCTGTAGCTGCCAATCAGCAATCATTAATAAATCATCAATATTCTATGATAAATTTTTTGTTTGTTATTACAGGGTTGCATAACTTGCATGGCAAATTATTCGGGGGATAGTTAATAATAATAATAATAATAATAATAAAAACGTTACTTATAAAGCGCTTACCACCGAAGTCTCTAAGCGCTATGTTGCCGTGTGAGATAGTCACATAATTATATAGATTATACTTGGTGATTAATCATCACATGAAGAATAATCCCGGTTGTAATGGTCCTGGCATGTTTTGTCGAAAAGGTGATAATTCTTCTGGATATACGAACTGGATATTAATGCAATCTCATTTATCATTATGTGCAGATTCACGGGAACCTTCTTTTTGCCTTCGGGAACTTTGCTACAGTCGTGGCCATCTCCGTGGACCGCTACTTGGCCGTAGTCTGGTCGGCCCGCTTCCCTCCTTCCAAATCAAGAACCATCGTCTTTATCGTGTTCTGCTGGGTCGCCGCCATTGGATCCTCCTTCCCCTCCTTAATCGGAGTCGTCTCTGCGATCAGGTATCATAAATACCACAACTGCTCGCCAGACTGGCAGGAAGATTGTTTTTATCACACGACCCTCAGCTTCATCATCTTTGCAGTCATCGTACCTACGATGGTTTTCTGCTATGTTGGTGTGTTCCTGAAAGTGTGGCGTCAACAACGGTTGCTTAGCTCCTACGCCGACGAGAAACATAATGTCGTGACCAACGTATGTTCCGTAGAAGACAACGACGATGACGATGACGACCATGACTGTGCGAACTATACTGACAATGACATGCCATTGGGTGATATGGACCAGTCGAGTGAAGGGCCTACCCCCTCGAGTTTTACCCCAGAGCCTATGGACTACTCCAAGTCTTCAAACACTGAGGAACCTGACGCTGAACATGCTGAAGGAGAAAGCGAAGAAAAAAAGATTATTGAACAGGAAAATGTGATGACAGGAATCAAGAAAAAAGATCGTAAGTCCATGCAGAAGAAACTCAACATTGACAAAAGAGTTGCCCTGACTGGTAAGTATAATCTATGTTGGAATATCCATTTGCCCCTCTACTACCTCGTCGTTTGGGAACTTCTCTGCAACTTCATAAACTTTAGCCTACGCCCCAAGGTTATTTCATGTCGTGATGAACCAACATAGGTCATCATTAGCTTAGCCTACACCCTCCCTTAAATTCACACCTCTGCATTGTCTTCTCTTTAATATTCTGTTAAGATATTTTCCAGATCCCCATCATATTAAGTGTTTTTATAATAAAGAAAAATGTTACCATCTGGCTCTTGTTCCTTGTTGATGTGTTTTATATGATTTCCATCCAACACTTTTTTCTTTTTCTTGTCAGGAACCCTACTGGTGCTAACCACCTTGGTATGTTGGTTACCGTTCTGCATCGTTAACTCTTGTCTCCTATCCATCAACATCCCCCATTGGATGGGCGTGGCCACTGTGTGGTTAGGTTACTCCAACTCTCTGTTCGACCCTCTAATCTACTCGTTCATGAATAGACGAATTGGAGCACGTTACCGTGGCATGTTCAGACGTTGGTCGATTGGATTGAATACAGGAGAAGCATGATTTTTTTTGCTCCATGAAAAGTATAAATATTTTGCAGTGGAAACTCGGCAAATGGCATAATATTTTGATTAAGGCTTCTTCAGATATGGAGCGGAAAGCCGCAGCAAATATATATAAAAAATGTGTTTATTGTCTGTTTAAAAAAAAAACGCGAATATGAAACGTAGTTTACACATCTTGTTTGTATCACAAGAGAAGTAATGACAAACCATGCACGATAATTAGAAAGGTGTTTTTTCGTATGCGTTATTATCATGAGACTTCGAATTAAAATATAATGTTTGAAAGCTCATATCACTAATAGATAGGAATCGCCAGTCGGTCGTCGAAATGGTCGTAATAATTATCATGATGACAAAAATATAATGTTGAATAAATCTTGCTTCGTATACGTTTTAATCGTCTACATAACTAATTAAATGACTACATAATCAAGAGCGTAAGAGTAATTCATTCTTCGATTGTTTAATTCATATTTTTCATGTATACAACATCTATTTCAATGAATGTTTTGCTTGCATTCAAATCATATTCTATCAAGGTCAATTGTACATATTTCTTCTTGTTTATGGTCACTGTGCTCAACATTAGAATATTATTTGAAACCTAAGTTAGGCTCGTTTTCTACTTCAGAGCTCTCAGTTTCATACAATACAGGATTAGAAATATGAGAAGGTGCGATGGCTCAGTGCGCTCGTGACCTAAATTTAGTGAGGCATTAATCCTCATTACCAAGACCTTTGAAGAGGAGTACCCCTCCCCACTCAGTGTTATTTAGGGTACGCGTATGCATGTTCACTCCTTTTGACCCCCCCCCCCCCCCCCTAAGTCCGGTGTGTACACCGGACTTAGGGGGGGGGGGGGGTTCAAACGGAGGGAATACGGGCCGGATTTTTGTGTACTACGAGCCGGACTTTGGTGCGTAAAAACTACCCCTTTACCGGACATTTGGGGAACACGCATGCGGTCCCTCCGACCCCGGAGTGGGGGGGGGGGGGGCGGGGGAGTACCCTTGTTGCTTACTTACAGGCATATACCCATGCTTTCTTAGCATTCAGGTAAAACGAGCATCAATAACCATCATCACTATCAAACAATATACATGGACAGTTGACCTTGGTCTAAAGGGTGTGCTGTCATAGCATATTGTTTAGAACGAAGATTTATTATCTTAATATATTTTCTGATCGATTTTTATCGATTTACAGGAGTTAATGATTATCATTACGAGATATTTTGGTTTCATTATGACAGAGCACCTAAATTTGTCACTTTTATAAACTATTCACTTTCTTCATTGTTTTATTTTGTTTAACAATGTTAGCAGGGGCGGGTCCAGTGTTTCCCAAAAGGGGGGGGGGGGGCATGCAATGAACGAAATTGCGAGCGCGAAGCTTTTACGGCGTGGGGTCCCGGCCTGCTTAAGGGCCCCGGAAACTCGATGCTCTATGGTATGCATTCTGAGGCATTTCTGAATGCGTAAACTGAACATTAATTTAATGCGAATATTTCTTAGCTTTTTTCCTGCTATCTTGTTTTCGGTTGAAAGTTCATGTCACTAATAAATAGGAATCGACAGTTGTCGAAATTGTCGTAATTATGACCGTGGTTACAAAAATATAATGTCGAATAAATCTTGCTTCGTATAAGTTTTATTCGTCTAAATAACATGAATAAATGACTATAATAATCAAGAGCTTAAGAGTAATTCAGTCTTCGATTTATTAATTCAAATACATCATACACCATCGATTTCAATAGATGTTCTGCTTGCATTGAAATCATATTCTATCAAGGTCAACTGTACTTATTTACATAACAATAATAGTAATATTAATAAACATAATAATGATAATATAATGATGATGATGACGGTAGAGACAAATATAATTATAACAATAATAATAATGATAGTAATAATAATAATAATAATAATAATAATAATAATAATAATAATAACAACAATTATGAAATTCAAGTTCAAGTTCAAGTTCAAATTATCGATACTTGTAAAATGTTATATTTATATGTGTATATATATGTGTGTATATATAAATGGCAGGTGAAAGAGTTGCATGGCGTGCTCTCGTGAAGACCACAGCGCTTTACAGCGCCACCTGAAGTTGATGATGATGATATATGTATCGCATTACCATGTAACCTGACGGATGTCCGTTGTTAATAAAAATTTATAATAACAATCATACTCATAATAATAATAATCATAATAATAATAATCATCATAATAATAATAACAATAATAATTAAATTCAAATTCTTGTAAAATGTTTACATATATATGTGTGTATATAATCTATCGAAATACCATGTAACACGACTAATTTCCATTGTTAATAATAATAATAATAATAATAATAATAATAATAATAACTAGACTTTAATTCGTCACTTAGACAAATTAGGTGATACGTATGATAATGGTTTACATAACGAATAATGCATTACACAATATATTATTTTGTAAAATGCTTCTCCCATTTATATGCTTCTCCCATTATGATCTATTCATATGTCAAGATTAAATTGTGTCTCCTTGATCATCATGAATCTAGGGAAGATAGATTGAAACAATATATGACCTTTGACCCTGTGCAGTAACCAGTTACACATTTGACTCTTATTTATATCATGAAGAACACCTTTTGACGATTTTATCTTATTCAAAGAAATGAAAATGTAATTGATAAATGATTTTCATCATTACGATAATGATGATCATGATGATAATGATCATGATCATGAGCGCAATCATGACATCTTATTGAAAAAATGAGGAGTGATTTAGATAGCATATAGTCTCAGCTACAACATACTAAAAAATCAACAAAATCCAAGCAGAAATAACGGCGATATTGCTCGCAAAAGACAGGAATGTAGACTCCAGATTTGAGAAAAAGTCATCTCCCATAGGGATTACACGCAAAAAGTAATGGATTAAGTGAAAATAGGGTAATAATAAAGTAAAAAGGGTTGTTTATGACATTATTTGCGATTCTACGTGTTTAAATAATCAAAGGAGATGGTACAGTGAAGGTCAAAAGGAAAAAAAAAGTGAAGAAAAAAAATGTTGGAGACACCCGGACTCGAACCAGGGATCTCGAGGTTAGAAGTCAAGTGCGTTACCGATATACCAAAACATCTCCCATAGCGATTACACGTAAACGGGAAATGGAATTCTGAAATCCTACTTTGCAAGTGAAATATTGGCATGAACCCGGCATCTAATCGAAAAATAAAGGGCACACTTGTGATAGCTCATTGTCTCAGCTACAACATATCCGAAGCTCAGCGAAAACGAAGCTAAAACAACGGAGATTTTGCTCGCGAAAGACAAAAGTGTAGAATCCAGTTTTGAGAAAAAGTCATGTCCCATAGAGAATACACGCAAAATGTGAAAAATTGACATGCCTCCTTCAATCGCAAAAATACACCATGATAATTTTGTCAAAAATAAAAGTTGTGGATACTGCATTTGTAGAAAATTGTCTCAGCTAAAACATATCAAAATTTGAAAGAAAATTGATTGATATTTACAGAGATACAATCAATTTTCCAAAAATATGCTGACGTCATAATATGCAAATTAAAATTTTGAGTTTGGAGGCCATTATGATGCCTTTATGAGTTAATTGAGGATCAAATGAGACATGAAATCATATCTCCGACTCATAATCTATCCAAATATGAAAAAATATTAGGAGTTTCTATCTATTCTAAAGAGTTACAATGAATTTGATATAGGCATGTTTTTGCCCATGTATTGTGGATAAAGATAACGCAAATCCGCGCGTGCTGTCAACTTTGACGGACGCTCATTGGATTATTAAAAGGTGAGCAAGTTATCAAAATGCTTGAAAAAATGTGCCAAATACGATGACAGAAAAAAATCGGCGATTCTATGTTGCAAAATGCCAGTACGCGCGAAAATGCGCGCGCATGCGCGTGTGCGTAATTTTTTTATCAAATGCTCCATATGGCCTGAAACGTATGTAAAAAAAATTTGGGATGATTTAGAGCATTTTAAAAAAAATCGCGCGCGTAAACGCGCGGACAAAAGCGTACGCGCATTTTTGCGCGCATTTTTTGACCTGAAATTGACCAGACGGATATTGATCTTAATCATGATAAATATGAATGAAAAATTACTATCCGTTATGAAGATATGATCATTAGTTGATTTTCACAAAATGGCGCCTGGATGACGTCACGATAATTTTGAGTCTTTGAAAAGTCACGCAGTTCTAAGTTAGACTAAGATCTATCATCATTGAAAGATTCATAACAATGGCTTCATTCAGTTTTGAGGTATCCTGCGAACAAATTCGAGGAAGAATAAATAATAATAATAATAAACTAGACTTTAATTCGTCACTTTGACAAATTAGGTGATACGTATGCTCATGTGTAACATAATGAAGAACGCATTTTCACGATTTATCTTTCGTTTACTACTCCATTATGGTCTATTCATGAGTCAAGTTTCAACTGTAGGGCAGAGGGAGACAGACCAAGTTAATAAGAGGGAGGCAAGGCAAGGCAAGATAGAGAGAGAGAGAGGGAGAGGGTGAAAGAGAAGAGAGATAGATAGATGCAGAGACAGACCAAAAAAGGAGAGGGGCAGAACATGAGCGGAGGAGGGAAAAGAGCAAGAGAGAGAGAGAGAGGAGAGAGAGAGATAGATGCAATTGAGAACAATGCCTTCCAGATGACCATGAATAAAAGTGGTATAGCGCCCCCTTCAGGTATTCGATTGAGGATTGTTATATATAATAATTGACATGTCACCTATGTTTGAATTTTTGACTATGATAACGTCATGATAATTCTTAGATAGTCTTCATAATTATTGTGGAAACTTGTTTCAGCTACAACATACTCAAAAATCAACAAAATCCAAGCAGAAATAACGGCGATATTGCTCGCAAAAGACAGGAATGTAGACTCCAGATTTGAGAAAAAAGTCACCTCCCATAGGGATTACATGCAAAAAGTAATGGATTAAGTGAAAATAGGGAAATAATAACGTAAAAAGGGTTGTTTATGACATTATTTGCGATTCTACGTGTTTAAATAATCAAAGGAGATGGTACAGTGAAGGTCAAAAGGAAAAAAAAAGTGAAGAAAAAAATTGTTGGAGACACCCGGACTCGAACCACGGATCTCGAGGTTGAAAGTCAAGTGCGTTACCGATATACCAAAACATCTCCCATAGCGATTACACGTAAACGGGAAATGGAATTCTGAAATCCTACTTTGCAAGTGAAATATAAGCATGATCCCGGCATCTAATCGAAAAATAAAGGGCACACTTGTGATAGCTCATTTTCTCAACTACAACATATCCGAAGCTCAGCGAAAACGAAGCTAAAACAACGGAGATTTTGCTCGTGAAACACAGGAGTGTAGAATCCAGTTTTGAGAAAAAGTCATGTCCCATAGAGAATACACGCAAAATGTGAAAAATTGACATGCCTCCTTTAATCGCAAAAATACACCATGATACTTTTATCAAAAATAAAAATTGTGAATACTGCATTTGTAGAAAATTGTCTCACCTAAAACATATCAAAATTTGAAAGAAAATTAATCGATATCGACAGAGATACAATCAATTTTCCAAAAATATGCTGACGTCATAATATGCAAATTAAAATTTTGAGTTTGGAGGCCATTATGATGATGTCATGAGTTACTTGAGGATCAAATGAGACATGAAATCATATCTCCGACTCATAATCTATCGAAATATGAAAAAATATTGGGATTTCCTATCTATTCTAAAGAGTTACAATTAATTTTATATAGGCATGTTTTTGCCCATGTATTGTGGATAAAGATAACGCAAATCCGCGCGTGCTGTCAACTTTGACGGACGCTCATTGTGTTAATAAAAGGTGAACAAATTATCAAAATGCTTGGAAAAATGTACCAAATATGATGACAGAAAAAAATCGGCGATTCTATGTTGCAAAATGCCAGTACGCGCGAAAACGCGCGCGCATGCACGTGCGCGTAATTTTTTTATCAAATGCTCCATATGGCCTGAAACGTATGTAAAAAAAATTTGGGATGATTTTAGGCATTTTAAAAAATTTCGCGCGCGTAAACGCGCGGACAAAAGCGTACGCGCATTTTTGCGCGCATTTTTTGACCTGAAATTGATCGGACAGATATTGACCTTGATCATGATAAATATGAATGAGAAATGGATTTCCGTTTTGAAGATATGATCATAAGTTAATTTTCACAAAATGGCGCCTGGATGACGTCACGATAATTTTGAGTCTTTGAAAAGTCACGCAATTCTAAGTTAGATTAAGATCTATCATCATTGAAAGTTTCATGACAATGGCTTTATTCAGTCTTGAGATATCCTGCGAACAAAATCGAGGAAGAATAATAGGAATAGGAATAATAATAAAAATCTTGACGAAATCAATAGGTGATACGTAGACTTCGTTACGTATCACCTAATAAATAACAATCTTGACGAAATCAAAAGGTGATACGTTGACTTCGTTACGTATCACCTAATGATTCCTTCAAAATTTGCAATTTCAACTTTCGATCGAAAATTTTAACATGATCCCATCATCTGATTAAAAAACAAAGTCACCCTTTTTTATAGCCCATGGTCTCAGCTATAACATACCCAAGATTGGGAGAGAATAAAGCAGAAATGAGCGAGATAGTGCTGAAAGATTGATGTGATGTAGATTCATAACGTGAACGAAATTCACCCTCCATAGACATAACACGCAAATGACGAAAATTCTGACATGTGGCCTTTAATTGAATTTTGTACTATGATGACATCATTTAAATGAAAATTGGTGTAGACTGATCTCGAAGGCGATTGCCTCGACTACAACATATTAAAATCTAGAAGAGAATCGATGAATATTAAGAGAAATACACTAAATTTTCCATGAACATAATGACGTCATAATATGCATTTTTGTATTTTTGACTTCCAAGGCCATTATGATGACGTCAAGATGTACTTAATGGCCAAATGAGATATGAAATCATACCTTCGACTCATACTCTATCTAAATATGAAAAAAAAATTGGCAATCCCTATTCATCCCAATGGACTTTTTATAGGCATGTTTTTGCCCATATATGCAATGTATTACAAAAATCGCGCGTACGGACGGTTATCTTGAACGGACGCTCATTCCGTTTTTAATAGTGATAAAGAGCTAAACATGGTATCAAATTTTCCGGAAAAATATGAGGAATATTCGGTCAAAAGCTTTTGCAGAGAAATTATTTTTCGTTCGGCCGTGACGAACGAAAACGTGCAAAAATGCGTGTTTTGCGTGATTTTTTATGAAATGCTTATAATGGCCTGAAACGTATGCAAAAAAAATTTAAGATGATTTTGAGCAGTTTTTAATTTTACGCGCGCGTTAACGCGCGCACCTACGCGTACGCGCATTTTTGCGCGCATTTATTGACCTGAAATTGACCCGACAAATATTGACCTTGATCATGACAAATATGAATGAAAAATGGCTTTTTGTTATGAAGATATGATCATAAGTTGATTTTCACAAAATGGCGTCTGGATGACGTCACGATGACTTTGAGTCTTTGAAAAGTCACGCAGTTCTAAGTTAGACTAAGATCTATCATCATTGAAAGATTCATGATTATGGCTTTATTCAGTCTTGAGATATCCTGCGAACAAATTCGAGGAAGAATAATAATAAATAACTAGACTTTAATTCGTCACTTTGACGAATTAGGTGATACGAAGCTATTTTTGTATCATGAATGTGTGCCGATGACGATCTAATGATAATATTCATGAATACGATAATGACGATATTGATGATGAAGATTTTTTGGTTTTAAATGACGATGACCATGATTAAAAGTGGTACAGCGCCCCCTTCAGGTATTTGATAGAGAATTGTTATATGATTAAACTATTAATTTACTAAACAAGCTCAAATTTTCGCCTGATTGCAGAGCCTACCAATCATTGAACTGATATTTCGACGCACTACATACGCAACATAATGAACAAGTCTAGACTGGAATGTAGTATCAATCACCTCCCATAGGCATAACACGCATATTTAGCAAAAATCTGACATATGTCGCCTTTAATCGCAATTTTCACCATAATGACGTCATCAAAATGAATAAATATTAGAAATGATCTTGTGTATTGTCTCAGCTACAACATATCAAAATTTAGAAGTAAATCGATCAATATTTACAGAGATACATTCGATTTCCCATAAATATGCTGACGTCATAATGTGAGTATTCGTATTTCGGCTTCCAAGGCTATTATAATGACGTCACGATGTACTTAATGGCCAAATGAGACATGAAATCATATCTCCTACTCATACTCTATCCAAATATGAAAAAGGAATGGGGAGTCTCTAGGCATCCCAAAGAGCTATAATGGACTTTTTATAGGCATATGTTTTTGCCAGTATATGCTATGTATTACAAAACTCGCGCATACGCCTTGAACAGACGCTCATTCCGTTATTTATAGTGATAAAGAGATAAACATGGTATCAATTTGTTCGGACAAATATGAGAAATATCCTGTCCAAAAAAATTGACTGGTAATTATTTTGAGTTCGACTGTGACAGACGAAAACGCGCGAAAATGCGCGTTTGCGCGATTTTTTATGAAATGCATATAATGGCATGAAACGTATGCAAAATGAATTTGAGATGATTTGGAGCAATTTAAAATTTTGCGCGCGCATTTACGCGCGGACATACGCGCATGCGCGTTTTTGTTTAACTGATATTGATTGGACGGATATTGACCTTGACCATAACAAATATGAATGAGGAAAGACTTTCTTTAATCCGTCACTTAGACGAATTAGGTGATACGTATGATAATGGTTTACATAAAGAATAATGCATTACACGATATATTATTTTGTAAAATGCTTCTCCCATTTATATGCTTCTCTCATTATGATCTATTCATATGTCAAGATTAAATTGTGTCTCCTTGATCATCATGGATCTAGGGAAGATAGATTGAAACGATATATGACCCTTGACCCTGTGCAGTAACCAGTTACACATTTGACTCTAATTTACATCATGAAGAACACCTTTTGACGATTTTTATCTTATTCAAAGAAATGAAAATGTAATTGATAAATGATTATCATCATTATGATAATGATGATCTTGATGATCATGATCATGATCATGAGCGCGATCATGACATCTTATTGAAAAGATGAGAGGGGATTTAGATAGCATATAGTCTCAGCTACAACATACTGAAAAATCAACAAAATCCAAGCAGAAATAACGGCGATATTGCTCGCAAAAGACAGGAATGTAGACTCCAGATTTGAGAAAAAGTCATCTCCCATAGGGATTACACGCAAAAAGTAATGGATTAAGTGAAAATAGGGTAATAATAAAGTAAAAAGGGTTATTTATGACATTATTTGCGATTCTACGTGTTTAAATAATCAAAGGAGATGGTACAATGAAGGTCAAAAGGAAAAAAAAAGTGAAGCAAAAAATTGTTGGAGACACCCGGACTCGAACCAGGGATCTCGAGGTTGGAAGTCAAGTGCGTTACCGATATACCAAAACATCTCCCATAGCGATTACACGTAAACGGGAAATGGAATTCTAAAATCCTACTTTGCAAGTGAAATATGAGCATGATCCCGGCATCTAATCGAAAAATAAAGGGCACACTTATGGTGGCCCATTGTCTCAGCTACAACATATCCGAAGCTCAGCGAAAACAAAGATAAAACAACGGAGATTTTGCTCGCGAAAGACAGGAGTGTAGAATCCAGTTTTGAGAAAAAGTCATGTCCCATAGAGAATACACGCAAAATGTGATAAATTGACATGCCTCCTTTAATCGCAAAAATACACCATGATACTTTTGTCAAAAATTAAAATTGTGAACATTGAATTTGTAGAAAATTGTCTCAGCTAGAACATATCAAAATTTGAAAGAAAATTGATCGATATTTACAGAGATACAATCAATTTTCCAAAAATATGATGACGTCATAATATGCAAATTGAAATTTTGAGTTTGGAGGCCATTATGATGACGTCATGAGTTAATTGAGGATCAAATGAGACATGAAATGATATCTCCAACTCATAATCTATCCAAATATGAAAAAAATATTAGGAGTTTCTATCTATTCTAAAGAGTTACAATGAATTTTATATAGGCATGTTTTTGCCCATGTATTGTAGATAAAGATAACGCAAATCCGCGCGTGCTGTCAACTTTGACGGACGCTCATTGCGTTAATAAAAGGTGAACAAGTTATCAAAATGCTTGGAAAAATGTACCAAATATGATGACAGAAAAAAATCGGCGATTCTATGTTGCAAAATGCAAGTACGCGCGAAAACGCGCGCGCATGCACGTGTGCGTAATTTTTTTATCAAATGCTCTATATGGCCTGAAACGTATGTAAAAAAAATTTGGGATGATTTGGAGCATTTTAAAAAAATTCGCGCGCGTAAACGCGCGGACAAAAGCGTACGCGCATTTCTGCGCGCATTTTTTGACCTGAAATTGACCGGACGGATATCGATCTAATTCGTGATAAATATGAATGAAAAATTACTTTCCGTTATGAAGATATGATCATAAGTTGATTTTCACAAAATGGCGCCTGGATGACGTCACGATAATTTTGAGTCTTTGAAAAGTCACGCAGTTCTAAGTTAGACTAAGGTCTATCATCATTGAAAATTTCATGACAATGGCTTTATTCAATCTTGAGATATCCTGCGAACAAAATCGAGGAAGAATAATAAATAATAAATAAATAATAAATAAAAATCTTGACGAAATCAATAGGTGATACGTAGACTTCGTACGTATCACCTAACTAGACTTTAATTCGTCACTTAGACGAATTAGGTGATACGTGTGATAATGGTTTACATTTCGAATAATGCATTACACGATACATTATTTTATAAAATGCTTCTCCCATTATGATATTTCCATATGTCAAGATTGAATTGTGTCTCCTTGATCATCATGGATCTAGGGAAGATAGATTGTGACGATATATGACCATTGACCCTGTGCTGTAACCAGATACACCTTTGACTTTAATTTACATCACGAAGAACGCATTTTGACGATTTTATCTTATTCAAAGAAATGAAAATATAATTGATAAATGATTATCATCATTATTATAATAATGATCATGATGATAATGATGATGATCATGATCATTAGCGTGATCCTGATATCTCATTGGAAAAATGAGGGGTGATTTAGATAGCATATAATCTCAGCTACAACATACTCAAAAATTAACAAAATCAAAGCAGGAATAACGGCGATATTGCTCGCAAAAGACAGGAATGTAGAATCCAGATTTGAGAAAAAGTCATCTCCCATAGGGATTACACGCAAAAAGTAATGGATTAAGTGAAAATAGGGTAATAATAAAGTAAATAGGGTTGTTTTATACATTATTTGCGAATCTACATGTTTTAATAATCAAAGGAGATGGTAGAGTAAAAGGTCAAAAAGAAAAAAAAATGAAAAAAAAAATTGTTGGAGACACCCGGACTCGAACCAGGGATCTCGACCTTGGAAGTCAAGTGCGTTACCGATATACCAAGACATTTCCCATAGCGATTACACGTAAACGGGAAATGGAATTCTCAAATCCTACTTTGCAAGTGAAATATGAGCATGATCCCGGCATCTGATCGAAAAATAAAAGGCACACATGTGATAGCTTATTGTCTCAGCTACAACATATTCGAAGCTCAGCGAAAACTAAGCTAAAACAACGGAGATCTTTCTCGCGAAAGACAGGAGTGTACAATCCAGTTTTGAGAAAAAGTCATGTCCCATAGAGAATACACGCAAAATGTGAAAAATTGACATGCCTCCTTTAATTGCAAAAATACGCCATGATATGCCTTTGTCAACATGGAAAATTATGCATAATTTATTTGTAGAAAATTGTCTCAGGTAGAACATATCAAAATTTGAAAGAAAATTGATCAATATTTACAGAGCTACAATCAATTTTTCAAAATTATGCTGACGTCATAATATGCAAATTGAAATTTTGAGTTTGGAGGCCATTATGATAACGTCATGAGTTAATTAAGGGTCAAATGAGACATGAAATCATATTTCCATTTCATAATCTATCCAAATATGAAAAAATATTAGGAGTTTCTATCTATTCTAAAGAGTTACAATGAATTTTATATAGGCATGTTTTTGCCCATGTATTGTGGATAAAGATAACGCAGATCCGTACGCGCTGTCAACTTTGGCGGACGCTCATTGCGTTATTAAAAGATGAACAAGTTATCAAAATGCTTGGAAAAATTTGCCAAATATGATGATAGAGAAAATTCAGCGATTCTATGTTGCAAAATGCTAGTACGCGCAAAAAAGGCGCGCGCATGCGCGTGAGCGCGATTTTTTACCAAATGCTCTTTATGGCCTGAAACGTATGCAAAAAAAATTTGGGATGATTTAGAGCATTTTAAATTTTTGCGCGCGCGTAAACGCGCGGACGAGCGCGCACGAGCGCATTTGCGCACGTTTTTGGACCTGAAATTGACCGAACGGATATTGATCTTAATCGTGATAATTATGAATGAGAAATACTTTTCCGTTATGAAGATATGATCATTAGTTGATTTTCACAAAATGGCGCCTAGATGACGTCATGATGACTTTGAGTCTTTGAAAAGTCACGCAGTTCTAAGTTAGACTAAGATCTATCATCATTGAAAGTTTCATGACAATGGCTTTTGCCATTCTTGAGATATCCTGCGAACAAAATTGAGGAAGAATAATAATAATTTCTTCTATACAGACACAAAATAAATACTAGACTTTAATTCGTCACTTAGACGAATTAGGTGATACGTATGATAATGGTTTACATAAAGAATAATGCATTACACGATATATTATTTTGTAAAATGCTTCTCCCATTTATATGCTTCTCTCATTATGATCTATTCATATGTCAAGATTAAATTGTGTCTCCTTGATCATCATGGATCTAGGGAAGATAGATTGAAACGATATATGACCTTTGACCCTGTGCAGTAACCAGTTACACATTTGACTCTAATTTACATCATGAAGAACACCTTTTGACGATTTTATCTTATTCAAAGAAATGAAAATGTAATTGATAAATGATTATCATCATTATGATAATGATGATCATGATGATCATGATCATGATCATGAGCGCGATCATGACATCTTATTGATAAGATGAGAGGTGATTTAGATAGCATATAGTCTCAGCTACAACATACTCAAAAATCAACAAAATCCAAGCAGAAATAACGGCGATATTGCTCGCAAAAGACAGGAATGTAGACTCCAGATTTGAGAAAAAGTCATCTCCCATAGGGATTACACGCAAAAAGTAATGGATTAAGTGAAAATAGGGTAATAATAAAGTAAAAAGGGTTATTTATGACATTATTTGCGATTCTACGTGTTTAAATAATCAAAGGAGATGGTACAATGAAGGTCAAAAGGAAAAAAAAAGTGAAGCAAAAAATTGTTGGAGACACCCGGACTCGAACCAGGGATCTCGAGGTTGGAAGTCAAGTGCGTTACCGATATACCAAAACATCTCCCATAGCGATTACACGTAAACGGGAAATGGAATTCTAAAATCCTACTTTGCAAGTGAAATATGAGCATGATCCCGGCATCTAATCGAAAAATAAAGGGCACACTTATGGTAGCCCATTGTCTCAGCTACAACATATCCGAAGCTCAGCGAAAACAAAGATAAAACAACGGAGATTTTGCTCGCGAAAGACATGAGTGTAGAATCCAGTTTTGAGAAAAAGTCATGTCCCATAGAGAATACACGCAAAATGTGAAAAATTGACATGCCTCCTTTAATTGCAAAAATACACCATGATACTTTTGTCAGAAATTAAAATTGTGAACACTGAATTTGTAGAAAATTGTCTCAGCTAGAACATATCAAAATTTGAAAGAAAATTGATTGATATTTACAGAGATACAATCAATTTTCCAAAAAAATGATGACGTCATAATATGCAAATTGAAATTTTGAGTTTGGAGGCCATTATGATGACGTCATGAGTTAATTGAGGATCAAATGAGACATGAAATGATATCTCCAACTCATAATCTATCTAAATATGAAAAAATATTAGGAGTTTCTATCTATTCTAAAGAGTTACAATGAATTTTATATAGGCATGTTTTTGCCCATGTATTGTAGATAAAGATAATGCAAATCCGCGCGTGCTGTCAACTTTGACGGACGCTCATTGCGTTAATAAAAGGTGAACAAGTTATCAAAATGCTTGGAAAAATGTACCAAATCTGATGACAGAAAAAAATCGGCGATTCTATGTTGCAAAATGCAAGTACGCGCGAAAACGCGCGCGCATGCACGTGTGCGTAATTTTTTTATCAAATGCTCTATTTGGCCTGAAACGTATGTAAAAAAAATTTGGGATGATTTGGAGCATTTTAAAAAATTTCGCGCGCGTAAACGCGCGGACAAAAGCGTACGCGCATTTTTGCGCGCATTTCTTGACCTGAAATTGACCGGACGGATATCGATCTAATTCGTGATAAATATGAATGAAAAATTACTTTCCGTTATGAAGATATGATCATAAGTTGATTTTCACAAAATGGCGCCTGGATGACGTCACGATAATTTTGAGTCTTTGAAAAGTCACGCAGTTCTAAGTTAGACTAAGGTCTATCATCATTGAAAATTTCATGACAATGGCTTTATTCAATCTTGAGATATCCTGCGAACAAAATCGAGGAAGAATAATAAATAATAAATAAATAATAAATAAAAATCTTGACGAAATCAATAGGTGATACGTAGACTTCGTACGTATCACCTAACTAGACTTTAATTCGTCACTTTGACGAATTAGGTGATACGTGCTATTTTGTTATCATGAAAGTGTGCCGATGATGATCTAATGATAATGATCATAAATACAATAAAGACCATGATTAAGAGTGGTATAGCGCCCCCTTCAGGTGTTCGATAGAGATTTGTAGAATCCGAATTTCAGAAAAAGTCGCCAAACACGCAAACTAAGAAAATTCTGACATGTCGCCTTTAATTGAAATTTTCACTATGATAATGTCATCAAAATGATAAATAATGTATATCATTCTTATAGATAATTTGCTTAGCTATGCCGTATCAAAATTTTGGAGAACATAAAGCACAAATAAGCTAGATAGTGCTCAAAGATCAATGTCAAGTAGATTCATGATGTGAACGAATTTCACCTTCCCTAGACATAACACGCAAATTGAGAAATTCCGACATGTTGCCTTTAATTGAATTTTGTACTATAATGACTTCAATAAAATAAAAAGCAGTGTGTATTATTCTTGTAGGCAATTTCCTACGCTACAAGATACCGCAATTTGGAAGAAAATCAGTCAATATTATGAGAAATACACTAAATTTTCAAAAAATATAATGACGTCATAATATGCAATTTTGTATTTTGACTTCAAAGGCCATTATGATGACGTCAATATGTATTTAATGACCAAATGAGCTATGAAATCATATCTCCGACTCATACTCTATCAAAATATGAAAAAAAAACTTGGCAGTCCTTATTCATCCCAATGGACTTTTTATAGGCATGTTTTTGCCCATATATACTATGTAATACATGAGCTCGCGCACACGGATATTTATCTTGAACGGACGCTCATTCCGTTATTAATAGTGATAAAGAGATGAACATATGGTATCAAAATGCTTGGAAAAATGTGCCAAACATGATGACAGAGAAAATTTGGCGATTATATGTTGCAAAATAACAGAACGCTCAAAAAATGCGCGCGCATGCGCGTTTGAGTGATTTTTTGTCAAATGCTCTAAATGGCTTGAAACGTATGCAAAAAAAATTGGGAATGATTTTGAGCATTTTAAATTTTTGCAAGCACGTAAACGCGCGCACGAACGCGTACGCGCGGATTTGCGCACGTTTTTTTATCTGAAATTGACCGGAAGGATATTGATCTTATTCATGATAAATATGAATGAAAAATTAATCTCCGTTATGAAGATATGATCATAAGTTGATTTTTACAAAATGGCGCCTGGATGACGTCACGATAATTTTGAGTCTTCGAAAAGTCATGCAGTTCTAAGTTAGACTAAGATCTATCATCATGGCAAGTTTCATGATAATGGCTCTAGCCATTCTTGAGATATCCTGCGAACAAAATTGAGGAAGAATAATAATAATTTCTTCTATACAGACACAAAATAAATACTAGACTTTAATTCGTCACTTAGACGAATTAGGTGATACGTATGATAATGGTTTACATAACGAATAATGCATTACACAATATATTATTTTGTAAAATGCTTCTCCCATTTATATGCTTCTCCCATTATGATCTATTCATATGTCAAGATTAAATTGTGTCTCCTTGATCATCATGAATCTAGGGAAGATAGATTGAAACAATATATGACCTTTGACCCTGTGCAGTAACCAGTTACACATTTGACTCTTATTTATATCATGAAGAACACCTTTTGACGATTTTATCTTATTCAAAGAAATGAAAATGTAATTGATAAATGATTTTCATCATTACGATAATGATGATCATGATGATAATGATCATGATCATGAGCGCAATCATGACATCTTATTGAAAAAATGAGGAGTGATTTAGATAGCATATAGTCTCAGCTACAACATACTAAAAAATCAACAAAATCCAAGCAGAAATAACGGCGATATTGCTCGCAAAAGACAGGAATGTAGACTCCAGATTTGAGAAAAAGTCATCTCCCATAGGGATTACACGCAAAAAGTAATGGATTAAGTGAAAATAGGGTAATAATAAAGTAAAAAGGGTTGTTTATGACATTATTTGCGATTCTACGTGTTTAAATAATCAAAGGATATGGTACAGTGAAGGTCAAAAGGAAAAAAAAAGTGAAGAAAAAAAATGTTGGAGACACCCGGACTCGAACCAGGGATCTCGAGGTTAGAAGTCAAGTGCGTTACCGATATACCAAAACATCTCCCATAGCGATTACACGTAAACGGGAAATGGAATTCTGAAATCCTACTTTGCAAGTGAAATATTGGCATGAACCCGGCATCTAATCGAAAAATAAAGGGCACACTTGTGATAGCTCATTGTCTCAGCTACAACATATCCGAAGCTCAGCGAAAACGAAGCTAAAACAACGGAGATTTTGCTCGCGAAAGACAGAAGTGTAGAATCCAGTTTTGAGAAAAAGTCATGTCCCATAGAGAATACACGCAAAATGTGAAAAATTGACATGCCTCCTTCAATCGCAAAAATACACCATGATAATTTTGTCAAAAATAAAAGTTGTGGATACTGCATTTGTAGAAAATTGTCTCAGCTAAAACATATCAAAATTTGAAAGAAAATTGATTGATATTTACAGAGATACAATCAATTTTCCAAAAATATGCTGACGTCATAATATGCAAATTAAATTTTTGAGTTTGGAGGCCATTATGATGCCTTTATGAGTTAATTGAGGATCAAATGAGACATGAAATCATATCTCCGACTCATAATCTATCCAAATATGAAAAAATATTAGGAGTTTCCATCTATTCTAAAGAGTTACAATGAATTTGATATAGGCATGTTTTTGCCCATGTATTGTGGATAAAGATAACGCAAATCCGCGCGTGCTGTCAACTTTGACGGACGCTCATTGGGTTATTAAAAGGTGAGCAAGTTATCAAAATGCTTGAAAAAATGTACCAAATATGATGACAGAAAAAAATCGGCGATTCTATGTTGCAAAATGCCAGTACGCGCGAAAACGCGCGTGCATGCACGTGCGCGTAATTTTTTTATCAAATGCTCTATATGGCCTGAAACGTATGTAAAAAAAATTTGGTATGATTTGGAGCATTTTAAAAAATTTCGCGCGCGTAAACGCGCGGACAAAAGCGTACGCGCATTTTTGCGCTCATTTTTTTACCTGAAATTGATTGGACAGATATTGACCTTGATCATGATAAATATGAATGATAAATGGATTTCCGTTTTGAAGATATGATCATAAGTTGATTTTCACAAAATGGCGCCTGGATGACGTCACGATAATTTTGAGTCTTTGAAAAGTCACGCAGTTCTAAGTAAGATTAAGATCTATCATCATTGAAAGTTTCATGACAATGGCTTTATTTAATCTTGAGATATCCTGCGAACAAATTCGAGGAAGAATAATAATAATAACTAGACTTTAATTCGTCACTTTGACGAATTAGGTGATACGTGCTATTTTGTTATCATGAAAGTGCGCCGATGATGATCTAATGATAATGATCATAAATACGATAAAGACCATGATTAAGAGTGGTATAGCGCCCCCTTCCGGTATTCGATAGAGATTTGTAGAATCAGGATTTCAGAAAAAGTCGCCTAACACGCAAACTAAGAAAATTCTGACTTGTCACCTTTAATTTAAATTTTCACTATGATGATGTCATCAAAATGATAAATGATGTACATCATTCTTATAGATAATTTGCTTAGCTACGCCGTATCAAAGTTTTGGAGAACATAAAGCACAAATATGCTAGATAGTGCTCAAAGATCAATGTCATGTAGATCCATGATGAAAACGAATTTCAACTTCCGTAGACATAACACGCAAATTGAGAAAATTCTGACATGTGGCCTTTAATTGAATTTTGTACTATAATGACGTCAATAAAATAAAAAGCAGTGTGTATTGATCTTGTAGGCAATTTCCTAAGCTACAACATACCACAATTTGGAAGAAAATCAGTCAATATTTTGAGAAATACACTAAATTTTCAAAAAATATAATGACGTCATAATATGCAATTTTGTATTTTGACTTCCAAGGCCATTATGATAAAGTCAGGATGTATTTAATGGCCAAATGAGATATGAAATCATATCTCTGACTCATACTCTATCAAAGTGTGAAAAAAACTTGGCGGTCCTTATTCATCCCAATGGACTTTTTATAGGCATGTTTTTGCCCATATATACTATGTAATACATGAGCTCGGGCACACGGATATTTTTCTTGAACGGACGCTCATTCCGTTATTAATAGTGATAAAGAGATGAACATGGTATCAAAATGCTTGGAAAATTGTGCCAAACATGATGACAGAGAAATTTTGGCGATTATATGTTGCAAAATGCCAGAACGCGCAAAAAACGCGCGCGCATGCACGTTTGAGTGATTTTTTGTCAAATGCTCCATATGGCTTAAAACGTATGCAAAAAAAATTATGAACGATTTGGACCATTTTAAATTTTTGCGCGCACGTAACCGCGCGCAAGAACGCGTACGCGCGGATTTGCGCACGTTTTTTGATCTGAAATTGACCGGAAGGATATTGATCTTATTCATGATAAATATGAATACAAAATTACTTTCCGTTATAAAGATATGATCATAAGTTGATTTTTACAAAATGGCGCCTGGATGACGTCACGATAATTTTTAGTCTTTGAAAAGTCATGCAGTTCTAAGTTAGACTAAGATCTATCATCATTGAAAGTTTCATGACAATGGCTTTTGTCATTCTTGAGATATCCTGCGAACAAAATTGAGGAAGAATAATAATAATTTCTTCTATACAGACACAAAATAAATACTAGACTTTAATTCGTCACTTTGACGAATTAGGTGATACGTATGCTCATGTGTAACATAATGAAGAACGCATTTTCACGATTTATCTTTCGTTTACTACTCCATTATGGTCTATTCATGAGTCAAGTTTCAACTGTAGGGCAGAGGGAGACAGACCAAGTTAATAAGAGGGAGGCAAGGCAAGGCAAGATAGAGAGAGAGAGAGAGAGGGAGAGGGTGAAAGAGAAGAGAGATAGATAGATGCAGAGACAGACCAAAAAAGGAGAGGGGCAGAACATGAGCGGAAGAGGGAAAAGAGCAAGAGAGAGAGAGAGAGAGGAGAGAGATAGATAGATGCAATTGAGAACAATGCCTTCCAGATGACCATGAATAAAAGTGGTATAGCGCCCCCTTCAGGTATTCGATTGAGGATTGTTATATATAATAATTGACATGTCACCTATGTTTGAATTTTTGACTATGATAACGTCATGATAATTCTTAGATAGTCTTCATAATTATTGTGGAAACTTGTTTCAGCTACAACATACTCAAAAATCAACAAAATCCAAGCAGAAATAACGGCGATATTGCTCGCAAAAGACAGGAATGTAGACTCCAGATTTGAGAAAAAAGTCACCTCCCATAGGGATTACATGCAAAAAGTAATGGATTAGGTGAAAATAGGGAAATAATAACGTAAAAAGGGTTGTTTATGACATTATTTGCGATTCTACGTGTTTAAATAATCAAAGGAGATGGTACAGTGAAGGTCAAAAGGAAAAAAAAAGTGAAGAAAAAAATTGTTGGAGACACCCGGACTCGAACCACGGATCTCGAGGTTGGAAGTCAAGTGCGTTACCGATATACCAAAACATCTCCCATAGCGATTACACGTAAACGGGAAATGGAATTCTGAAATCCTACTTTGCAAGTGAAATATAAGCATGATCCCGGCATCTAATCGAAAAATAAAGGGCACACTTGTGATAGCTCATTTTCTCAACTACAACATATCCGAAGCTCAGCGAAAACGAAGCTAAAACAACGGAGATTTTGCTCGCGAAACACAGGAGTGTAGAATCCAGTTTTGAGAAAAAGTCATGTCCCATAGAGAATACACGCAAAATGTGAAAAATTGACATGCCTCCTTTAATCGCAAAAATACACCATGATACTTTTGTCAAAAATAAAAATTGTGAATACTGCATTTGTAGAAAATTGTCTCAGCTAGAACATATTAAAATTTGAAAGAAAATTAATCGATATCGACAGAGATACAATCAATTTTCCAAAAATATGCTGACGTCATAAAATGCAAATTGAAATTTTGAGTTTGGAGGCCATTATGATGATGTCATGAGTTACTTGAGGATCAAATGAGACATGAAATCATATCTCCGACTCATAATCTATCGAAATATGAAAAAATATTGGGATTTCCTATCTATTCTAAAGAGTTACAATTAATTTTATATAGGCATGTTTTTGCCCATGTATTGTGGATAAAGATAACGCAAATCCGCGCGTGCTGTCAACTTTGACGGACGCTCATTGTGTTAATAAAAGGTTAAAAAAATATTCAAAATGCTTGGAAAAATGTACCAAATATGATGACAGAAAAAAATCGGCGATTCTATGTTGCAAAATGCCAGTACGCGCGAAAACGCGCGCGCATGCACGTGCGCGTAATTTTTTTATCAAATGCTCCATATGGCCTGAAACGTATGTAAAAAAAATTTGGGATGATTTGGAGCATTTTATAAAATTTCGCGCGCGTAAACGCGCGGACAAAAGCGTACGCGCATTTTTGCGCGCATTTTTTGACCTGAAATTGATCGGACAGATATTGACCTTGATCATGATAAATATGAATGAGAAATGGATTTCCGTTTTGAAGATATGATCATAAGTTGATTTTCACAAAATGGCGCCTGGATGACGTCACGATAATTTTGAGTCTTTGAAAAGTCACGCAGTTCTAAGTTAGATTAAGATCTATCATCATTGAAAGTTTCATGACAATGGCTTTATTCAATCTTGAGATATCCTGCGAACAAATTCGAGGAAGAATAATAATAAATAATAATAATAAATAAATAACAATCTTGACGAAATCAAAAGGTGATACGTAGACTTCGTTACGTATCACCTAACTAGACTTTAATTCGTCACTTTGACGAATTAGGTGATACGTGCTATTTTGTTATCATGAAAGTGTGCCGATGATGATCCAATGATAATGATCATAAATACGATAAAGACCATGATTAAGAGTGGTATAGCGCCCCCTTCAGGTATTCGATAGAGATTTGTAGAATCAAGATTTCAGAAAAAGTCGCCTAACACGCAAACTAAGAAAATTCTGACATGTCACCTTTAATTGAAATTTTCACTATGATGATGTCATCGAAAGGATAAATGATGTACGTCAATATTGTAGATAATTTATTAGCTACACCGTATCAAAATTTGGGAGAACATAATACAAATAAGCTAGATAGTGCTCAAAGATCAATGTCATGAAGATTCATGATGTGAACGAAATTCACCTTCCTTAGGCATAACACTCAAATTAAGAAAATTCTGAAATGCGGCCTTTAAGTGAATTTTGTACTATGATGACGTCAATGAAATAAAAAGAAGTGTGTATTTATCTTGAAGGCAATTGCCTCAACTACAAGAAACCGAAATTTGGAAGAAAATCAGTCAATAATATGAGAAATATACTAAATTTTCCATAAATATAATGACGTCATAATATGCAATTTTGTATTTTGACTTTCAAGGTCATTATGATGACGTCAAGATGTATTTCATGGCCTAATAAGATATAAAATCATATCTCCGACTCATACTGTGTCTAAATATGAAACAAAAATGGCAGTCCTTATTCATCCCGATGTACTTTTTATAGGCATGTTTTTGCCTATATATGATATGTAATACATTACCTCGCGCGCGCGGATATTTATCTCGGACGGACGCTCATTCCGTTATTTATAGTGATAAAGAGATGAATATGGTATCAAAATGCTTGGAAAAATGTGCCAAACATGATGACAGAGAAAATTTGGCGATTTTATGTTGTAAAATGCCAGAACGTGCAAAAAACACGCGCGCATGCGCGTTTGAGGGATTTTTTGTCAAATGCTTTATATGGCTTGAAACGTATGCAAAAAAAATTTGGGATGATTTGGAGCATTTTAATTTTTTGAGCGCACGTAAACGCGCGCACAAATGCGTACGCGCGGATTTGCGCACTTTTTTTTATCTGAAATTGACCGGAAGGATATTGATCTTATTCATGATAAATATGAATGAAAAATTAGTTTCCGTTATGAAGATATGATCATAAGTTGATTTTCACAAAATGGCGCCTGGATGACGTCACGATAATTTTGTGTCTTTGAAAAGTCATGCAGTTCTAAGTTAGACTAAGATCTATCATCATTGAAAGTTTCATGACAATGGCTTTTGCCATTCTTGAGATATCCTGCGAACAAAATTTAGGAAGAATAATAATAATTTCTTCTATACAGACACAAAATAAATAAATTCCTAAATATGTATCATTTATCAATTATAATTGTGATTAAGTTATGATAAAACATCGATAATTCTCTGTTTCGTTTTTTTGGGGGACGCACTGTATACATTGTGTTTCATATTGTAATGTCGAGAAGAAAATAAACGTTAATAAATACAATAACACCAAAATACAAAGCTTCAACGGTGTAGCATATTGACAATTATGGATCTATAGAAGATAGATTGAGACAATATGACTATTGACCACGTACAATGAGCAGCTGCACCTTCGTCTCTAAATGACTTCATGAAGAATGCATTTTCACAATTTCATCTTATTCCATGAAATGCTTTACCCGTCATGTTCTACCTATACTATAAGTTGCTGCGTAGAAATTCAATTAGTTTATTTTGGGGCATTACAAAAAATGGGTTATTAATGTAGACAAATGCTCATCTTCCTTATACAGCTAATTTTATGTATATTATTACCAGAGAAAAAAAAAGTCAGTCAGACACTCAATAGTGTCTGACAGTAAAATATACAGAGTAAATGGGTTTCATTCAATTGAAGATTTCGACAAGATCTCAACATCTGATTAAAAAACAAAGTACACCGGTTTTATAGCCCATGGTCTCAGCTATAACATACCCAAATTTGGGAGAGAATAGAGCACAAATGAGCGAGATAGTGCTGAAAGATTGATGTGACGTAGATTCATAATGTGAACGAAATTCACCCTCCATAGACATAACACGCAAATGACGAAAATTCTGACATGTGGCCTTTAATTGAATTTTGTACTATGATGACATCATTTAAATGAAAATTGGTGTAGACTGATCTCGAAGACGATTGCCTCGACTACAACATATTAAAATTTAGAAGAGAATCGATGAATATTAAGAGAAATACACTAAATTTTTCATAAACATAATGACGTCATAATATGCATTTTTGTATTTTTGACTTCCAAGGCCATTATGATGACGTCAAAATGTACTTAATGGCCAAATGAGATATGAAATCATACCTTCGACTCATACTCTATCTAAATATGAAAAAAAAATTGGCAATCCTTATTCATCCCAATGGACTTTTTATAGGCATGTTTTTGCCCGTATATGCTATGTATTACAAAAATCGCGCGTGCGGACGGTTATCTTGAACGGACGCTCATTCCGTTATTAATAGTGATAAAGAGATAAACTTGGTATCAAATTGTTCGGAAAATTATGAGGAATATTCGGTCAAAAGCTTTTGCAGAGAAATTATTTTTCGTTCGGCCGTGACGAACGAAAACGTCCAAAAATGCGTGTTTTGCGCGATTTTTTATGAAATGCTTATGATGGCCTGAAACGTATGCAAAAAAAATTTAAGACGATTTTGAGCAATTTTAAATTTTACGCGCGCATTAACGCGCGCACCTACGCGTACGCGCATTTTTGCGCGCATTTATTGATCTGAAATTGACCCGACAAATATTGACCTTGATCATGACAAATATGAATGAGAAATGGCTTTCTGTTATGAAGATATGATCATAAGTTGATTTTCACAAAATGGCGTCTGGATGACGTCACGATGACTTTGAGTCTTTGAAAAGTCACGCAGTTCTAAGTTAGACTAAGATCTATCATCATGTCAAGTTTCATGATAATGGCTTTATTGAGTCTTGAGATATCCTGCGAACAAATTCGAGGAAGAATAAATAAATAAAAATCTTGACGAAATCAATAGGTGATACGTTGACTTCGTTACGTATCACCTAATGATGCTTTCTTCAAAATTTGCAATTTCAACTTTTGATTGAAAATTCCGACATGATCTCAACATCTGATTAAAAAACAAAGTACACCGGTTTTATAGCCCATGGTCTCAGCTATAACATACCCAAATTTGGGAGAGAAGAGAGCACGAATGAGCGAGATAGTGCTGAAAGATTGATGTGACGTAGATTCATAATGTGAACGAAATTCACCCTCCATAGACATAACACGCAAATGACGAAAATTCTGACATGTGGCCTTTGATTGAATTTTGTACTATGATGACATCATTTAAATGAAAATTGGTGCAGACTGATCTCGAAGACGATTGCCTCGACTACAACATATTAAAATTTAGAAGAGAATCGATGAATATTAAGAGAAATACACTAAATTTTTCATAAACATAATGACGTCATAATATGCATTTTTGTATTTTTGACTTCCAAGGCCATTATGATGACGTCAAAATGTACTTAATGGCCAAATGAGATATGAAATCATACCTTCGACTCATACTCTATCTAAATATGAAAAAAAAATTGGCAATCCTTATTCATCCCAATGGACTTTTTATAGGCATGTTTTTGCCCGTATATGCTATGTATTACAAAAATCGCGCGTGCGGACGGTTATCTTGAACGGACGCTCATTCCGTTATTAATAGTGATAAAGAGATAAACTTGGTATCAAATTGTTCGGAAAATTATGAGGAATATTCGGTCAAAAGCTTTTGCAGAGAAATTATTTTTCGTTCGGCCGTGACGAACGAAAACGTCCAAAAATGCGTGTTTTGCGCGATTTTTTATGAAATGCTTATGATGGCCTGAAACGTATGCAAAAAAAATTTAAGACGATTTTGAGCAATTTTAAATTTTACGCGCGCATTAACGCGCGCACCTACGCGTACGCGCATTTTTGCGCGCATTTATTGATCTGAAATTGACCCGACAAATATTGACCTTGATCATGACAAATATGAATGAGAAATGGCTTTCTGTTATGAAGATATGATCATAAGTTGATTTTCACAAAATGGCGTCTGGATGACGTCACGATGACTTTGAGTCTTTGAAAAGTCACGCAGTTCTAAGTTAGACTAAGATCTATCATCATGTCAAGTTTCATGATAATGGCTTTATTGAGTCTTGAGATATCCTGCGAACAAATTCGAGGAAGAATAAATAAATAAAAATCTTGACGAAATCAATAGGTGATACGTTGACTTCGTTACGTATCACCTAATGATGCTTTCTTCAAAATTTGCAATTTCAACTTTTGATTGAAAATTCCGACATGATCTCAACATCTGATTAAAAAACAAAGTACACCGGTTTTATAGCCCATGGTCTCAGCTATAACATACCCAAATTTGGGAGAGAAGAGAGCACGAATGAGCGAGATAGTGCTGAAAGATTGATGTGATGTAGATTCATAATGTGAACGAAATTCACCCTCCATAGACATAACACGCAAATGACGAAAATTTTGACATGTGGCCTTTAATTGAATTTTTTACTATGATGACATCATTTAAATGAAAATTGGTGTAGACTGATCTCGAAGACGATTGCCTCGACTACAACATATTAAAATTTAGAAGAGAATCGATGAATATTAAGAGAAATACACTAAATTTTTCATAAACATAATGACGTCATAATATGCATTTTTGTATTTTTGACTTCCAAGGCCATTATGATGACGTCAAAATGTACTTAATGGCCAAATGAGATATGAAATCATACCTTCGACTCATACTCTATCTAAATATGAAAAAAAAATTGGCAATCCTTATTCATCCCAATGGACTTTTTATAGGCATGTTTTTGCCCGTATATGCTATGTATTACAAAAATCGCGCGTGCGGACGGTTATCTTGAACGGACGCTCATTCCGTTATTAATAGTGATAAAGAGATAAACTTGGTATCAAATTGTTCGGAAAATTATGAGGAATATTCGGTCAAAAGCTTTTGCAGAGAAATTATTTTTCGTTCGGCCGTGACGAACGAAAACGTCCAAAAATGCGTGTTTTGCGCGATTTTTTATGAAATGCTTATGATGGCCTGAAACGTATGCAAAAAAAATTTAAGACGATTTTGAGCAATTTTAAATTTTACGCGCGCATTAACGCGCGCACCTACGCGTACGCGCATTTTTGCGCGCATTTATTGATCTGAAATTGACCCGACAAATATTGACCTTGATCATGACAAATATGAATGAGAAATGGCTTTCTGTTATGAAGATATGATCATAAGTTGATTTTCACAAAATGGCGTCTGGATGACGTCACGATGACTTTGAGTCTTTGAAAAGTCACGCAGTTCTAAGTTAGACTAAGATCTATCATCATGTCAAGTTTCATGATAATGGCTTTATTGAGTCTTGAGATATCCTGCGAACAAATTCGAGGAAGAATAAATAAATAAAAATCTTGACGAAATCAATAGGTGATACGTTGACTTCGTTACGTATCACCTAATGATGCTTTCTTCAAAATTTGCAATTTCAACTTTTGATTGAAAATTCCGACATGATCTCAACATCTGATTAAAAAACAAAGTACACCGGTTTTATAGCCCATGGTCTCAGCTATAACATACCCAAATTTGGGAGAGAAGAGAGCACGAATGAGCGAGATAGTGCTGAAAGATTGATGTGACGTAGATTCATAATGTGAACGAAATTCACCCTCCATAGACATAACACGCAAATGACGAAAATTCTGACATGTGGCCTTTAATTGAATTTTGTACTATGATGACATCATTTAAATGAAAATTGGTGCAGACTGATCTCGAAGACGATTGCCTCGACTACAACATATTAAAATTTAGAAGAGAATCGATGAATATTAAGAGAAATACACTAAATTTTTCATAAACATAATGACGTCATAATATGCATTTTTGTATTTTTGACTTCCAAGGCCATTATGATGACGTCAAAATGTACTTAATGGCCAAATGAGATATGAAATCATACCTTCGACTCATACTCTATCTAAATATGAAAAAAAAATTGGCAATCCTTATTCATCCCAATGGACTTTTTATAGGCATGTTTTTGCCCGTATATGCTATGTATTACAAAAATCGCGCGTGCGGACGGTTATCTTGAACGGACGCTCATTCCGTTATTAATAGTGATAAAGAGATAAACTTGGTATCAAATTGTTCGGAAAATTATGAGGAATATTCGGTCAAAAGCTTTTGCAGAGAAATTATTTTTCGTTCGGCCGTGACGAACGAAATCGTCCAAAAATGCGTGTTTTGCGCGATTTTTTATGAAATGCTTATGATGGCCTGAAACGTATGCAAAAAAAATTTAAGACGATTTTGAGCAATTTTAAATTTTACGCGCGCATTAACGCGCGCACCTACGCGTACGCGCATTTTTGCGCGCATTTATTGATCTGAAATTGACCCGACAAATATTGACCTTGATCATGACAAATATGAATGAGAAATGGCTTTCTGTTATGAAGATATGATCATAAGTTGATTTTCACAAAATGGCGTCTGGATGACGTCACGATGACTTTGAGTCTTTGAAAAGTCACGCAGTTCTAAGTTAGACTAAGATCTATCATCATGTCAAGTTTCATGATAATGGCTTTATTGAGTCTTGAGATATCCTGCGAACAAATTCGAGGAAGAATAAATAAATAAAAATCTTGACGAAATCAATAGGTGATACGTTGACTTCGTTACGTATCACCTAATAAAAATCTTGACGAAATCAAAAGGTGATACGTTGACTTCGTTACGTATCACCTAATGATTCCTTCAAAATTTGCAATTTCAACTTTCGATCGAAAATTTTAACATGATCCCAACATCTGATTAAAAAACAAAGTCACCCTTTTTTATAGCCCATGGTCTCAGCTATAACATATCCAAATTTGGGAGAAAACAAAGCACAAATGAGCGAGATAGTGCTGAAAGATGGATGCGATGTAGATTCATAGTGTGGACAAAATTCACCCTCCATAGACATAACACGCAAATGACGAAAATTTCGACATGTGGCCTTTAATTGAATTTTTTACTATGATGACATCATTTAAATGAAAATTGGTGTAAACTGATCTCGAAGACGATTGCCTCGGCTACAACATATTAAAATCTAGAAGAGAATCGATGAATATTAAGAGAAATACACTAAATTTTCCATAAACATAATGACGTCATAATATGCATTTTTGTATTTTTGACTTCCAAGGCCATTATGATGACGTCAAGATGTACTTAATGGCCAAATGAGATATGAAATCATACCTTCGACACATACTCTATCTAAATATGGAAAACAAATTGGCAGTCCTTATTCATATCAATGGACTTTTTATGGGCATGTTTTTGCCCATATACGCTATGTAATACAAAAATCGCGCGTGCGGACGGTTATCTTGAACGGACGCTCATTCCGTTATTAATAGTGATAAAGAGATAAACTTGGTATCAAATTGTTCGGAAAATTATGAGGAATATTCGGTCAAAAGCTTTTGCGGAGAAATTATTTTTCGTTCGGCCGTGACGAACGAAAACGTCCAAAAATGCGTGTTTTGCGCGATTTTTTATGAAATGCTTATAATGGCCTGAAACGTATGCAAAAAAAATTTAAGACGATTTTGAGCAATTTTAAATTTTACGCGCGCATTAACGCGCGCACCTACGCGTACGCGCATTTTTGCGCGCATTTATCGACCTGAAATTGACCCGACAAATATTGAACTTGATCATGACAAATATGAATGAGAAATGGCTTTCTGTTATGAAGATATGATCATAAGTTGATTTTCACAAAATGGCGCCTGGATGACGTCACGATAATTTTGAGTCTTTGAAAAGTCACGCAGTTCTAAGTTAGATTAAGATCTATCATCATTGAAAGTTTCATGACAATGGCTTTATTCAGTCTTGAGATATCCTGCGAACAAAATCGAGGAAGAATAATAGGAAGAAGAAGAAGAAGAAGAAGAAGAACTAGACATATAATACTTGTTTGGAACAAGTATAGGTGGGCTGGTCAACTAACATTTGAGACAAAATAGAGCAAAAATAAGCGACATACTGCTTACAAATTCTTAAAAGACAATATCATGTAGATTCATAACGTGAACTAAATTCGCCTTCTATAGGCATAACACGCAAATTATGAAGTTTTTGACATGAGGCCTTTAATCAAAATTTTCACTATGATGACGTCATCAAAATGAAAAATGGTTATTACTGCGCTTGTAGAGAATTGTCTTAGCTACAACATATCGAAATTTTGAAGAAAATTGATCAATATTTACAGAGATACAATCAATTTTACATAAATATGCTGACGTCATAATATGCAAATTCGTATTTTGAGTTCCAAGGCCATTGTGATGATGTCACGATACACTTAATGGCCAAATGAGACATGGAATCATATTTTCGACTCATACTCTATCTTAATATGAAAAAAAATTGAGGATCCCGGTGCATTCCAAAGAGCTATAACGGATATTGTATAGGCATGTTTTTGCCCATATATGCTATGTATTAAAAGACCTCGCGCGCACTGACATTTATCTTGAATTTACGCTCATCTTGTTAATAATGGTCATAAAGAGATAAACATGAAATCAAATTCCTTGAAAAAATATGAGAAATATCATGAAAGAAAAAAAAATGGCGATTCTATGTTTTTTAATGGTGTTACGCGCGAAAACGCGCGCGCATGCTCGTACGCGCGATTTTTTATAAAATGCTTAAAATGACCTGAAACGTATGCAAAATAAATTTGAGACGATTTTGAGCATTTAAAAATTTTGCGCGCGCACTGACGCGCGGACGAACGCGCACGAGCGCGTTTTTTGACCTGAAATTGACTGGACTGATATTGACCTTGATCATGAAAAATATGAATGAGAAATACCTTTTGGTTATGAAGATATGATCATGAGTTTATTTTCAGAAAATTTCACAAAATGGCGCCTAGATGACGTCATCAGTCAAGGTCAAGGTTGAAAACCTTACTGTGTTTTGTCCATATGCCTATACATATGTGTGCCAAATATCAAAGCATTTGATTGAACCATTTCAAAGTTATTTTGCTAACAAAAAAGTGGGTCGAAATAAGAAAAATAAATAATAAAGAATAAACTAGACATATAATACTTGTTTGGAACAAGTATAGGTGGGCTGGTCAACTAACATTTGAGACAAAATAGAGCAAAAATAAGCGACATACTGCTTACAAATTCTTAAAAGACAATATCATGTAGATTCATAACGTGAACTAAATTCACCTTCTATAGGCATAACACGCAAATTATGAAGTTTTTGACATGAGGCCTTTAATCAAAATTTTCACTATGATGACGTCATCAAAGTGAAAAATGGTTATTACTGCGCTTGTAGAGAATTGTCTTAGCTACAACATATCGAAATTTTGAAGAAAATTGATCAATATTTACAGAGATACAATCAATTTTACATAAATATGCTGACGTCATAATATGCAAATTCGTATTTTGAGTTCCAAGGCCATTGTGATGATGTCACGATACACTTAATGGCCAAATGAGACATGGAATCATATTTCCGACTCATACTCTATCTTAATATGAAAAAAAATTGAGGATCCCGGTGCATTCCAAAGAGCTATAACGGATTTTGTATAGGCATGTTTTTACCCATATATGCTATGTATTAAAAGACCTCGCGCGCACTGACATTTATCTTGAATTTACGCTCATCTTGTTAATAATGGTCATAAAGAGATAAACATGGAATCAAATTCCTTGAAAAAATATGAGAAATATCATGAAAGAAAAAAAAATGGCGATTCTATGTTTTTTAATGGTGTTACGCGCGAAAACGCGCGCGCATGCTCGTACGCGCGATTTTTTATAAAATGCTTAAAATGACCTGAAACGTATGCAAAATAAATTTGAGACGATTTTGAGCATTTAAACATTTTGCGCGCGCATTGACGCGCGGACATACGCTCACGCGCGCGCTTTTTTACATGAAATTGACCGGACTGATATTGACCTTGATCATGATAAATATGAATGAGAAATAACTTACCGTTATGAAAATATGATCATGAGTAAATTTTCAGAAAATTTCACAAAATGGCGCCTAGATGACGTCATCAGTCAAGGTCAAGGTTTAAAACCTTACCGTGTTTTCTCCATATGCCTATACATATGTGTGCCAAATTTCAAGTTATTTGATTTAGCCATTTTCAAGTTATTTTGCTAACAAAAAGTGGGTCGAAATAAGAAAAATAAATAATAAATAAATAATAAATAATAAAGGCGATTTTAACAAAAATATAAGGTGGTCTGTATTAGATACAGCCCACCTGATAATAAAGGCGATTTTAACAAAAATATAAGGTGGTCTGTATTAGATACAGCCCACCTGACTAGACATATAATACTTGTTTGGAACAAGTATAGGTGGGCTGGTCAACTAAAATTTGAGACAAAATAGAGCAAAAATAAGCGACATACTGCTTACAAATTCTTAAAAGACAATATCATGTAGATTCATAACGTGAACTAAATTCACCTTCTATAGGCATAACACGCAAATTATGAAGTTTTTGACATGAGGCCTTTAATCAAAATTTTCACTATGATGACGTCATCAAAATGAAAAATGGTTATTACTGCGCTTGTAGAGAATTGTCTTAGCTACAACATATCGAAATTTTGAAGAAAATTGATCAATATTTACAGAGATACAATCAATTTTACATAAATATGCTGACGTCATAATATGCAAATTCGTATTTTGAGTTCCAAGGCCATTGTGATGATGTCACGATACACTTAATGGCCAAATGAGACATGGAATCATATTTCCGACTCATACTCTATCTTAATATGAAAAAAAATTGAGGATCCCGGTGCATTCCAAAGAGCTATAACGGATTTTGTATAGGCATGTTTTTGCCCATATATGCTATGTATTAAAAGACCTCGCGCGCACTGACATTTATCTTGAATTTACGCTCATCTTGTTAATAATGGTCATAAAGAGATAAACATGGTATCAAATTCCTTGTAAAAATATGAGAAATATCATGAAAGAAAAAAAAAGGGCGATTCTATGTTTTGTAATGGTGTTACGCACGAAAACGCGCGCGCATGCTCTTACGCGCGATTTTTTATAAAATGCTTAATATGACCTGAAACGTATGCAAAAAAAATTTGAGACGATTTTGAGCATTTTAAATTTTTGCGCGCGCACTGACGCGCGGACGTACGCGCACGCGCGCGTTTTTTTACCTGAAATTGACCAAACTGATATTGACCTTGATCATGATAAATATGAATGAGAAATACCTTTTGGTTATGAAGATACGATCAAGAGTTTATTTTCAGAAAATTTCACAAAATGGCGCCTAGATGACGTCATCAGTCAAGGTCAAGGTTGAAAACCTTACTGTGTTTTTTCCATATGCCTATACATATGTGTGCCAAATATCAAAGTATTTGATTAAACCATTTTCAAGTTATCTTGCTAACAAAAAAGTGGCGAGAATTAAGAAAAATAAATAAACTAGACATAATACTTGTTTGGAACAAGTATAGGTGGGCTGGTCAACTTAAATTTGAAAACAAAATAGAGCAAAATTAAGCGAGATACTGCTTGAAAATTCTTAAAAAACACTATCATGTAGATTCATTACGTGAACGAAATTCACCTTCTATAGTCATAACACGCAAATTATGAAATTTCTGACATGAGGCCTTTAATCAAAATTTTCACTCTGATGACGTCATCAAAATGAAAAAAAGTTAATATTGAACTTGTAGAGAATTATCTTAGCTACAACATATTGAAATTTTGAAGAAAATCAATCAATATATACAGAGATACAATCAATTTTCCATAAATATGCTGACATCATAATATGCAAATTCGTATTTTGAGTTCCAAGGCCATTAAGATGATGTCACGAAACACTTAATAGCCAAATGAGACATGAAATCACATTTCTGACTCATACTCTTTTCAAATATGAAAACAGAATTGGGGTCCAGGTGCATCCCAAAGAGCTATAATGGATTGTGTATAGGCATGTTTTTGCCCATGTATGTTATGTATTACAAGAGCTCGCGCGCACTGACATTTATCTTGAATTTACGCTCATCTTGTTAATAATGGTCATAAAGAGATAAACATGGTATCAAATTCCTTGAAAAAATATGAGAAATATCATGAAAGAAAAAAAAATGGGGATTCTATGTTTTGTAATGGTGTTACGCGCGAAAACGCGCGCGCATGCTCGTACGCGCGATTTTTTATAAAATGCTTAATATGACCTAAAACGTATGCAAAATAAATTTTAGACGATTTTGAGCATTTAAAAATTTTGCGCGCGCACTGACGTGCGGACGTACGCGCACGCGCGCGTTTTTTGACCTGAAATTGACCGGACTGATATTGACCTTGATCATGATTAATATGAATGAGAAATGATTTACCGTTATGAAAATATGATCATGAGTAAATATTCAGAAAATTTTACAAAATGGCGCCTAGATGACGTCATCAGTCAAGGACAAGGTTGAAAACCTTATTGTGGTTTCTCCATATGCCTATACACATGTGTGCTAAATTTCAAGGTATTTGACTGAACAATTTTAAAGTTATCTTGCTAACAAAAAAGTGGGTCGAAATAAAAAAAAAAAATAAAGGCGATTTTAACAACATTATAAGGTGGTCTGTATGAGATACAGCCCACCTGATAAAGACGATTTTAACAAAAATATAAGGTGGTCCGTATTAGATACAGCCCACCTGACTAGACATATAATACTTGTTTGGAACAAGTATAGGTGGGCTGGTCAACTAACATTTGAGACAAAATAGAGCAAAAATAAGCGACATACTGCTTACAAATTCTTAAAAGACAATATCATGTAGATTCATAACGTGAACTAAATTCACCTTCTATAGGCATAACACGCAAATTATGAAGTTTTTGACATGAGGCCTTTAATCAAAATTTTCACTATGATGACGTCATCAAAATGAAAAATGGTTATTACTGCGCTTGTAGAGAATTGTCTTAGCTACAACATATCGAAATTTTGAAGAAAATTGATCAATATTTACAGAGATACAATCAATTTTACATAAATATGCTGACGTCATAATATGCAAATTCGTATTTTGAGTTCCAAGGCCATTGTGATGATGTCACGATACACTTAATGGCCAAATGAGACATGGAATCATATTTCCGACTCATACTCTATCTTAATATGAAAAAAAATTGAGGATCCCGGTGCATTCCAAAGAGCTATAACGGATTTTGTATAGGCATGTTTTTGCCCATATATGCTATGTATTAAAAGACCTCGCGCGCACTGACATTTATCTTGAATTTACGCTCATCTTGTTAATAATGGTCATAAAGAGATAAACATGGAATCAAATTCCTTGAAAAAATATGAGAAATATCATGAAAGAAAAAAAATGGCGATTCTATGTTTTGTAATGGTGTTACGCGCGAAAACGCGCGCGCATGCTCGTACGCGCGATTTTTTATAAAATGCATAAAATGACCTGAAACGTATGCAAAATAAATTTGAGACGATTTTGAGCATTTACAAATTTTGCGCGCGCACTGACGCGCGGACGTACGCGCACGCGCGCTTTTTTTGACATGAAATTGACCGGACTGATATTGACCTTGATCATGATAAATATGAATGAGAAATAATTTACCGTTATGAAATTATGATCATAAGTAAATTTTCAGAAAATTTCACAAAATGGCGCCTAGATGACGTCATCAGTCAAGGTCAAGGTTGAAAACCTTACTTTGTTTTGTCCATATGGCTATACATATGTGTGCTAAATATCAAATCATTTGATTGAGCCATTTTTAACTTATCTTGCTAACAAAAAAGTGGGTCGAAATAAGAAAAATAAATAAATAAATAAATAAATAATAAAGGCAATTTTAACAAAAATATAAGGTGGTCTGTATTAGATACAGCCCACCTGATAACTAGACATATAATACTTGTTTGGAACAAGTATAGGTGGGCTGGTCAACTAACATTTGAGACAAAATAGAGCAAAAATAAGCGACATACTGCTTACAAATTCTTAAAAGACAATATCATGTAGATTCATAACGTGAACTAAATTCACCTTCTATAGGCATAACACGCAAATTATGAAGTTTTTGACATGAGGCCTTTAATCAAAATTTTCACTATGATGACGTCATCAAAATGAAAAATGGTTATAACTGCGCTTGTAGAAAATTGTCTTAGCTATAACATATCGAAATTTTGAAGAAAATTGATCAATATTTACAGAGATACAATCAATTTTACATAAATATGCTGACGTCATAATATGCAAATTCGTATTTTAAGTTCCAAGGCCATTGTGATGATGTCACGATACACTTAATGGCCAAATGAGACATGGAATCATATTTCCGACTCATACTCTATCTTAATATGAAAAAAAATTGAGGATCCCGGTGCATTCCAAAGAGCTATAACGGATTTTGTATAGGCATGTTTTTGCCCATATATGCTATGTTTTAAAAGACCTCGCGCGCACTGACATTTATCTAGAATTTACGCTCATCTTGTTAATAATGGTCATAAAGAGATAAACTTGGAATCAAATTCCTTGAAAAAATATGAGAAATATCATGAAAGAAAAAAAAATGGCGATTCTGTGTTTTTTAATGGTGTTACGCGCGAAAACGCGCGCGCATGCTCGTACGCGCGATTTTTTATAAAATGCTTAAAATGACCTGAAACGTATGCAAAATAAATTTGAGACGATTTTGAGCATTTAAAAATTTTGCGCGCGCATTGACGCGCGGACGTACGCGCACGCGCGCGTTTTTTGACCTGAAATTGACTGGACTGATATTGACCTTGATCATGATAAATATGAATGAGAAATGACGTACCGTTATGAAAATATGATCATGAGTAATTTTTCAGAACATTTCACAAAATGGCGCCTAGATGACGTCATCAGTCAAGGTCAAGGTTGAAAAGTTTGCTGTGTTTTGTTCATATGCCTATACATATGTGTGTCAAATTTCAAGGTATTTGATTGAACCATTTTCAAATTATCTTGAACACAAAAAAGTGGGTCGAAATAAGAAAAATAAATAAATAAATAAATAAATAAATAATAAATAAAGGCGATTTTAACAAAAATATAAGGTGGTCTGTATTAGATACAGCCCACCTGATAAAGAAAGAAAATCTTGACGAAATCAATAGGTGATACGTAGACTTCGTTACGTATCACCTAATGATACGTATACTTTGTACGCATCACCTAATGATTCCTTCAAAATTTGCAATTTCAACTTTCGATTGAAAATTTCGACATGATCCCAACATCTGATCGAAAAACAAAGTACACCGTTTTTATAGCCCATGGTCTCAGCTATAACATACCCAAATTTGGGAGAGAAGAAAGCAGAAATGAGCGAGATAGTGCTGAAAGATTGATGTGATGTAGATTCATAGTGTGGACAAAATTCACCCTCCATAGACATAACACGCAAATGACGAAAATGTTGACATGTGGCCTTTAATTGAATTTTTTACTATGATGAGATCATTTAAATGAAAATTGGTGTAAACTGATCTCGAAGACGATTGCCTCGGCTACAACATATTAAAATCTAGAAGAGAATCGATGAATATTAAGAGAAATACACTAAATTGTCCATAAACACAATGACGTCATAATATGCATTTTTGTATTTTTGACTTCCAAGGCCATTATGATGACGTCAAGATGTACTTAATGGCCAAATGAGCTATGAAATCATACCTTCGACTCATACTCTATCTAAATATGGGAAAAAAATTGGCAGTCCTTATTCATATCAATGGACTTTTTATGAGCATGTTTTTGCCCATATACGCTATGTAATACAAAAATCGCGCGTGCGGACGGTTATCTTGAACGGACGCTCATTCCGTTATTAATAGTGATAAAGAGATAAACTTGGTATCAAATTGTTCGGAAAATTATGAGGAATATTCGGTCAAAAGCTTTTGCAGAGAAATTATTTTTCGTTCGGCCGTGACGAACGAAAACGTCCAAAAATGCGTGTTTTGCGCGATTTTTTATGAAATGCTTATGATGGCCTGAAACGTATGCAAAAAAAATTTAAGACGATTTTGAGCAATTTTAAATTTTACGCGCGCATTAACGCGCGCACCTACGCGTACGCGCATTTTTGCGCGCATTTATTGATCTGAAATTGACCCGACAAATATTGACCTTGATCATGACAAATATGAATGAGAAATGGCTTTCTGTTATGAAGATATGATCATAAGTTGATTTTCACAAAATGGCGCTCAGATGACGTCACGATAATTTTGAGTCACTGAAAAGTCACACAGTTCTAAGTTAGACTAAGATCTATCAACAGTGAAAGATTCATGACAATAGCTTTATTCAGTCTTGAGATATCCTGCGAACAAATTCGAGGAAGAATAATAAACTAGACATATAATACTTGTTTGGAACAAGTATAGGTGGGCTGGTCAACTAAAATTTGAGACAAAATAGAGCAAAAATAAGCGACATACTGCTTACAAATTCTTAAAAAACAATATCATGTAGATTCATAACGTGAACTAAATTCAACTTCTATAGGCATAACACGCAAATTATGAAGTTTTTTACATGAGGCCTTTAATCAAAATTTTCACTATGATGACGTCATCAAAATGAAAAGAGGTTATTACTGCGCTTGTAGAAAATTGTCTTAGCTACAACATATCGAAATTTTAAAGAAAATTGATCAATATTTACAGAGATACAATCAATTTTACATAAATATGCTGACGTCATAATATGCAAATTCGTATTTTGAGTTCCAAGGCCATTGTGATGATGTCACGATACACTTAATGGCCAAATGAGACATGGAATCATATTTCCGACTCATACTCTATCTTAATATGAAAAAAAATTGAGGATCCCGGTGCATTCCAAAGAGCTATAACGGATTTTGTATAGGCATGTTTTTGCCCATATATGCTATGTATTAAAAGACCTTGCGAGCACTGACATTTATCTTGAATTTACGCTCATCTTGTTAATAATGGTCATAAAGAGATAAACATGGAATCAAATTCCTTGAAAAAATATGAGAAATATCATGAAAGAAAAAAAAATGGCGATTCTATGTTTTTTAATGGTGTTACGCGCGAAAACGCGCGCGCATGCTCGTACGCGCGATTTTTTATAAAATGCTTAAAATGACCTGAAACGTATGCAAAATAAATTTGAGACGATTTTGAGCATTTAAAATTTTTGCGCGCGCATTGACGCGCGGACGTACGCGCACGTGCGCGTTTTTGACCTGAAATTAACCGGACTGATATTAACCTTAATCATGATAAATATGAATGAGAAATACCTTTTGGTTATGAAGATATGATCATGAGTTGATTTTCAGAAAATTTCACAAAATGGCGCCTAGATGACGTCATCAGTCAAGGTCAAGGTTGAAAACCTTACCGTGTCTTGTCCATATGCCTATACATATGTGTGTCAAATATCAAAGCATTTGATTGAACCATTTCAAAGTTATCTTGCTAACAAAAAAGTGGCAAGAATTAAGAAAAATAAATAAATAACTAGACATATAATACTTGTTTGGAACAAGTATAGGTGGGCTGGTCAACTAAAATTTGAGACAAAATAGAGCAAAAATAAGCGACATACTGCTTACAAATTCTTAAAAAACAATATCATGTAGATTCATAACGTGAACTAAATTCACCTTCTATAGGCATAACACGCAAATTATGAAGTTTTTGACATGAGGCCTTTAATCAAAATTTTCAATATGATGACGTCATCAAAATGAAAAATGGTTATTACTGCGCTTGTAGAGAATTGTCTTAGCTACAACATATCGAAATTTTGAAGAAAAATGATCAATATTTACAGAGATACAATCAATTTTACATAAATATGCTGACGTCATAATATGCAAAATTCGTATTTTGAGTTCCAAGGTCATTGTGATGATGTCACGATACACTTAATGGCCAAATGAGACATGAAATCATATTTCCGACTCATACTCTATCTAAATATGAAAACAAATTGAGGATCCCGGTACATTTCAAAGAGCTATAACGGATTTTGTATAGGCATGTTTTTGCCCATATATGCTATGTATTAAAAGAGCTCTCGCGCACTGACATTTATCTTGAATTTACGCTCATCTTGTTCATAATGGTCATAAAGAGATAAACATGGTATCAAATTCCTTGAAAAAATATGAGAAATATCATGAAAGAAAAAAAAATGGCGATTCTATGTTTTGTAATGGTGTTACGCGCGAAAACGCGCGCGCATGCTCTTACGCGCGATTTTTTATAAAATGCTTAAAATGACCTGAAACGTATGCAAAATAAATTTGAGACGATTTTGAGCATTTAAAAATTTTGCGCGCGCATTGACGCGCGGACGTACGCGCACGCGCGCGTTTTTTGACCTGAAATTGACTGGACTGATATTGACCTTGATCATAATAAATATGAATGAGAAATACCTTTTGGTTATGAAGATACGATCAAGAGTTTATTTTCAGAAAATTTCACAAAATGGCGCCTAGATGACGTCATCAGTCAAGGTCAAGGTTGAAAACCTTACCGTGTCTTGTCCATATGCCTATACATATGTGTGCTAAATTTCAAGTGATTTGATTTAGACAATTTCAAGTTATCTTGCTAACAAAAAAGTGGCGAGAATTAAGAAAAATAAATAAATAATAAATAATAAATAAATAAATAAAGGCAATTTTAACAAAAATATAAGGTGGTCTGTATTAGATACAGCCCACCTGATAAATAATAAATAAATAAATAAAGGCAATTTTAACAAAAATATAAGGTGGTCTGTATTAGATACAGCCCACCTGATAATAATAAAAATCTTGACGAAATCAAAAGGTGATACGTTGACTTCGTTACGTATCACCTAATGATTCCTTCAAAATTTGCAATTTCAACTTTCGATCGAAAATTTTAACATGATCCCAACATCTGATTAAAAAACAAAGTCACCCTTTTTTATAGCCCATGGTCTCAGCTATAACATATCCAAATTTGGGAGAAAACAAAGCACAAATGAGCGAGATAGTGCTGAAAGATGGATGCGATGTAGATTCATAGTGTGGACAAAATTCACCCTCCATAGACATAACACGCAAATGACGAAAATTTCGACATGTGGCCTTTAATTGAATTTTTTACTATGATGACATCATTTAAATGAAAATTGGTGTAAACTGATCTCGAAGACGATTGCCTCGGCTACAACATATTAAAATCTAGAAGAGAATCGATGAATATTAAGAGAAATACACTAAATTTTCCATAAACATAATGACGTCATAATATGCATTTTTGTATTTTTGACTTCCAAGGCCATTATGATGACGTCAAGATGTACTTAATGGCCAAATGAGATATGAAATCATACCTTCGACACATACTCTATCTAAATATGGAAAACAAATTGGCAGTCCTTATTCATATCAATGGACTTTTTATGGGCATGTTTTTGCCCATATACGCTATGTAATACAAAAATCGCGCGTGCGGACGGTTATCTTGAACGGACGCTCATTCCGTTATTAATAGTGATAAAGAGATAAACTTGGTATCAAATTGTTCGGAAAATTATGAGGAATATTCGGTCAAAAGCTTTTGCAGAGAAATTATTTTTCGTTCGGCCGTGACGAACGAAAACGTCCAAAAATGCGTGTTTTGCGCGATTTTTTATGAAATGCTTATAATGGCCTGAAACGTATGCAAAAAAAATTTAAGACGATTTTGAGCAATTTTAAATTTTACGCGCGCATTAACGCGCGCACCTACGCGTACGCGCATTTTTGCGCGCATTTATCGACCTGAAATTGACCCGACAAATATTGAACTTGATCATGACAAATATGAATGAGAAATGGCTTTCTGTTATGAAGATATGATCATAAGTTGATTTTCACAAAATGGCGCCTGGATGACGTCACGATAATTTTGAGTCTTTGAAAAGTCACGCAGTTCTAAGTTAGATTAAGATCTATCATCATTGAAAGTTTCATGACAATGGCTTTATTCAGTCTTGAGATATCCTGCGAACAAAATCGAGGAAGAATAATAGGAAGAAGAAGAAGAAGAAGAAGAAGAACTAGACTTTAATTCGTCACTTTGACGAATTAGGTGATACGTGCTATTTTGTTATCATGAAAGTGTGCCGATGATGATCTAATGATAATGATCATAAATACGATAAAGACCATCATTAAGAGTGGTATAGCGCCCCCTTCAGGTAATCGATAGAGATTTGTAGAATCAGGATTTCAGAAAAAGTCGCCTAATACGCTAACTAAGAAAATTCTGACATGTCGCCTTTAATTGAAATTTTCACTATGATGATGGCATCGAAATGATAAATGATGTACGTCAATATTGTAGATAATTTATTAGCTACGCCGTATCAGAATTTGGGAGAACATAGAGTACAAATAAGCTAGATAGTGCTCAAAGATCAATGTCATGAAGATTCATGATGTGAACGAAATTCACCTTCCTTAGGCTTAACACGCAGATTAAGTAAAATTCTGAAATGTGGCCTTTAATTGAATTTTGTACTATAATGACGTCAATAAAATAAAAAGCAGTGTGTATTGATCATGTAGGCAATTTCCTAAGCTACAAGATACCGCAATTTGAAAGAAAATCAGTCAATATTAGGAGAAATACACTAAATTTTCAAAAAATATAATGACTTCATAATATGCAATTTTGTATTTTGACTTCCAAGGCCATTATGATGACGTCAAGATGTATTTAATGGCCAAATAAGCTATAAAATCATATCTCCGACTCATACTCTATCAAAATATGAAAAAAACTTAGCATTCCTTATTCATCCCAATGGACTTTTTATAGGCATGTTTTTGCCCATATATACTATGTAATACATGAGCTTGCGCACAAGGATATTTATCTTGAACGGACGCTCATTCCGTTATTAATAGTGATAAAGGGATGAACATGGTATCAAAATGCTTCGAAAAATGTGCCAAACATGATGACAGAGAAAATTTAGCGATTATATGTTGCAAAATGCCAGAACGTGCAAAAAACGCGCGCGCATGCGCGTTTGAGTGATTTTTTGTCAAATGCTCCATATGGCTTGAAACGTATGCAAAAAAAATTAAGGATGATTTGGAGCATTTTTTATTTTTGCGCGCACGTAAACGCGCGCAAAAACGCGTACGCGCGGATATGCGCACGTTTTTTTATCTGAAATTGACCGGAAGGATATTGATCTTATTCATGATATATATGAATGAAAAATTAATTTCCGTTATGAAGATATGATCATAAGTTGATTTTCACAAAATGGCGCCTGGATGACGTCACGATAATTTTGTGTCTTTGAAAAGTCATGCAGTTCTAAGTTAGACTAAGATCTATCATCATTGAAAGTTTCATGACAACGGCTTTTGCCATTCTTGAGATATCCTGCGAACAAAATTTAGGAAGAATAATAATAATTTCTTCTATACAGACACAAAATAAATACTAGACTTTAATTCGTCACTTAGACGAATTAGGTGATACGTATGACATTGGTTTACATAACGTAGAATGCATTACACGATATCATATTATTTTAGAAAATGCTCCTCCCATTATGATCTATCCATATGTCAAGTTTTAATTGTGTCGATCCCTTGATCATTATGGATCTAGGGAAGATAGATTGAGACAGTATATGACAATTGACTCTGTGCTATCAGCTATAACATACCCAAATTTGGGAGAAAACAGAGCACAAATGAGCGAGATAGTGCTGAAAGATGGATGTGATGTAGATTCATAGTGTGGACAAAATTCACCCTCCATAGACATAACACGCAAATGACGAAAATTTTGACATGTGGCCTTTAATTGAATTTTTTACTATGATGACATCATTTAAATGAAAATTGGTGTGGACTTATCTCGAAGACGATTGCCTCGGCTACAACATATTAAAATCTAGAAGAGAATCGATGAATATTAAGAGAAATACACTAAATTTTCCATAAACATAATGACGTCATAATATGCATTTTTGTATTTTTGACTTCCAAGGCCATTATGATGACGTCAAGATGTACTTAATGGCCAAATGAGATATGAAATCATACCTTTGACTCATACTCTATCTAAATATGAAAAAAAATTGGCAGTCCTTATTCATATCAATGGACTTTTTATGAGCATGTTTTTGCCCATATACGCTATGTAATACAAAAATCGCGCGTGCGGACGGTTATCTTGAACGGACGCTCATTCCGTTATTAATAGTGATAAAGAGATAAACTTGGTATCAAATTGTTCGGAAAATTATGAGGAATATTCGGTCAAAAGCTTTTGCGGAGAAATTATTTTTCGTTCGGCCGTGACGAACGAAAACGTCCAAAAATGCGTGTTTTGCGCGATTTTTTATGAAATGCTTATAATGGCCTGAAACGTATGCCAAAAAAATTTAAGACGATTTTGAGCAATTTTAAATTTTACGCGCGCATTAACGCGCGCATCTACGCGTACGCGCATTTTTGCGCGCATTTATTGATCTGAAATTGACCCGACAAATATTGACCTTGATCATGACAAATATGAATGAGAAATGGCTTTCTGTTATGAAGATATGATCATAAGTTGATTTTCACAAAATGGCGTGTGGATGACGTCACGATGACTTTGAGTCTTTGAAAAGTCACGCAGTTCTAAGTTAGACTAAGATCTATCATCATTGAAAGATTCATGATTATGGCTTCATTCAGTCTTGAGATATCCTGCGAACAAATTCGAGGAAGAATAATAATAATAATAAATAACAATCTTGACGAAATCAAAAGGTGATACGTTGACTTCGTTACGTATCACCTAACTAGACTTTAATTCGTCACTTAGACGAATTAGGTGATACGTATGATAATGGTTTACATAAAGAATAATGCATTACACGATATATTATTTTGTAAAATGCTTCTCCCATTTATATGCTTCTCTCATTATGATCTATTCATATGTCAAGATTAAATTGTGTCTCCTTGATCATCATGGATCTAGGGAAGATAGATTGAAACGATATATGACCTTTGACCCTGTGCAGTAACCAGTTACACATTTGACTCTAATTTACATCATGAAGAACACCTTTTGACGATTTTATCTTATTCAAAGAAATGAAAATGTAATTGATAAATGATTATCATCATTATGATAATGATGATCATGATGATCATGATCATGATCATGAGCGCGATCATGACATCTTATTGATAAGATGAGAGGTGATTTAGATAGCATATAGTCTCAGCTACAACATACTCAAAAATCAACAAAATCCAAGCAGAAATAACGGCGATATTGCTCGCAAAAGACAGGAATGTAGACTCCAGATTTGAGAAAAAGTCATCTCCCATAGGGATTACACGCAAAAAGTAATGGATTAAGTGAAAATAGGGTAATAATAAAGTAAAAAGGGTTATTTATGACATTATTTGCGATTCTACGTGTTTAAATAATCAAAGGAGATGGTACAATGAAGGTCAAAAGGAAAAAAAAAGTGAAGCAAAAAATTGTTGGAGACACCCGGACTCGAACCAGGGATCTCGAGGTTGGAAGTCAAGTGCGTTACCGATATACCAAAACATCTCCCATAGCGATTACACGTAAACGGGAAATGGAATTCTAAAATCCTACTTTGCAAGTGAAATATGAGCATGATCCCGGCATCTAATCGAAAAATAAAGGGCACACTTATGGTAGCCCATTGTCTCAGCTACAACATATCCGAAGCTCAGCGAAAACAAAGATAAAACAACGGAGATTTTGCTCGCGAAAGACATGAGTGTAGAATCCAGTTTTGAGAAAAAGTCATGTCCCATAGAGAATACACGCAAAATGTGAAAAATTGACATGCCTCCTTTAATTGCAAAAATACACCATGATACTTTTGTCAGAAATTAAAATTGTGAACACTGAATTTGTAGAAAATTGTCTCAGCTAGAACATATCAAAATTTGAAAGAAAATTGATTGATATTTACAGAGATACAATCAATTTTCCAAAAAAATGATGACGTCATAATATGCAAATTGAAATTTTGAGTTTGGAGGCCATTATGATGACGTCATGAGTTAATTGAGGATCAAATGAGACATGAAATGATATCTCCAACTCATAATCTATCTAAATATGAAAAAATATTAGGAGTTTCTATCTATTCTAAAGAGTTACAATGAATTTTATATAGGCATGTTTTTGCCCATGTATTGTAGATAAAGATAATGCAAATCCGCGCGTGCTGTCAACTTTGACGGACGCTCATTGCGTTAATAAAAGGTGAACAAGTTATAAAAATGCTTGGAAAAATGTACCAAATCTGATGACAGAAAAAAATCGGCGATTCTATGTTGCAAAATGCAAGTACGCGCGAAAACGCGCGCGCATGCACGTGTGCGTAATTTTTTTATCAAATGCTCTATTTGGCCTGAAACGTATGTAAAAAAAATTTGGGATGATTTGGAGCATTTTAAAAAATTTCGCGCGCGTAAACGCGCGGACAAAAGCGTACGCGCATTTTTGCGCGCATTTCTTGACCTGAAATTGACCGGACGGATATCGATCTAATTCGTGATAAATATGAATGAAAAATTACTTTCCGTTATGAAGATATGATCATAAGTTGATTTTCACAAAATGGCGCCTGGATGACGTCACGATAATTTTGAGTCTTTGAAAAGTCACGCAGTTCTAAGTTAGACTAAGGTCTATCATCATTGAAAATTTCATGACAATGGCTTTATTCAATCTTGAGATATCCTGCGAACAAAATCGAGGAAGAATAATAAATAATAAATAAATAATAAATAAAAATCTTGACGAAATCAATAGGTGATACGTAGACTTCGTACGTATCACCTAATAAATAAAAATCTTGACGAAATCAAAAGGTGATACGTAGACTTCGTTACGTATCACCTAATTATAAAATAATAACAATAATAACAATAATAATCATCGTAAAATAATGATAATAATAATAAGACTATATAGCAATGATAATAATGCAATACATTATCGATACTTGTAAAATCCTATCGTCATTCCACCTCACTTGATATACATGTATATTCTTTTCGATGCATGGCTATATCTTTGTTTTGATTGTTAATTGTTTGTTCTTGTTTTCTGTCAACACAAAATATATTTTATTGATTTTTGTAACTCACTCACTTGTAACTCACTTGATCCAGGATTATTCAGTCTTTAGACTGATAGATATATATGTGTGTATATACCATGTATACACAATTTATTCACACATACACATACACACACTCACAATCAGCCAATAGGCCTTATTAAATCTGAATTTCTGGCTGTGCCAAAAACAATATATTTTAGCTTGTTCGTGTCTTGTTTTTTACAGAGAGCACTTGACATCTCATTTTTGAAGAAAAAGTATTCGAGTCTGTGTTTATATCTGTTGCAGTCCAATGATATGGCCTCAGCCCAGGGGCGGCGGAGCGGTCTCCCAAAGTGGGGGCGGGCACCAACCAAAAATAACGCTTTCTAGAACAAAGAAGGGAGCACCTACAAAGGGAAACCTCAAGTGAAGTTCATACACCATTTTTAGACATTGGTATATACCCCTACATCGTCATGATTGTGATAACACTACCAAGGATGGCATCAATTATAATAGTTTTTCTCTTTACGTGGTACAATATACTGCTTAAAGGGCCTATGACAACGAAATACAAGTGTATTCATGTTGGTGTGCAGTCCTGCATACATCTCATATTTTGATATGTAAACTTCTGAATTTTGTTCATAGATTTTTAAATATTTTTTTTGAAACATTTGTTTTTCAAACTTGCTAAGCTCCACCCCCCAAAACCTCCAGATCTCATTCCCCTTGTGACATCATCTGTCAGTCATCAATGAGCTAGCTTTAGAAAGTGGCATGTAACTTTGCCAAAGTTGACCACATGTTACAATACCACAAACAATAGCAATTAATATGTTGCTATGTCAGACATGTCAGACTAACGAATATTCTAGAATAGGACAATGGTATGTAATTTTCCCCAGCTTAGCACACGTTCATATAGAATTGCATGCTCCATACATATGTACAATACACCATCATTGCCTCTGTCTCCTGGTGATGCTACAGCATGTCTGACAAAGCAACTTGTATGTTGCTATTGTATTACGTATTGTTAAAGGTGGTCGACTTCGGCAAAGATACATACCACTTTCTCAAGTAAGCTCATTGATAACTGACATATGATGTCACAAGGGGAATGAGATCTGGAGGTTTTTGGGGTGGAGCTTAGCAACTTTGAAAACAAATATTTCAAAAAATATTTACAAATCTATGAAACAAATTCAAAAGTTTACATATCAAAATATGAGATGTATGCAGGGACTGCACACCAACAGGAATACACTTGTATTTCAATGTCATGTGCCCTTTAAAGGGAATCCAACCCAAATAGACAACTACTGTAGAGGTGTCGTGGTCGAGTGGATAAGTCACCGGACTGTGGATCACAAGGTCCGCGGTTCAAGTCCCGCCGCGGCACTAATGTCCTTTGGCAAGACATTGATCTACATTTGCCACTCTCCACCCAGGTGTTAAAATGGGTACCCGGTAGGATGCGAAAGCTAATGTGGTTTGATTAGCAAGTGGCGCTTGTAAAATGGCGACTGGCTGGAATGCTCCCCAGGGAGTGGAGAATGTGCATACCTTGTGTGCGGGTAAGCCTGAATCCGATGACGGGGTAATAATAATATGTTGTAAAGCGCTGTGATACACATGTATGTCTGTAAGAGCGCTATATAAATGCCAATATTATTATTATTACTCTAAAAGAAAGCAGGAAAATCAGAGAAGAAAACTGATGAAAGTTTCAATCGAATCTGACCAAGTATAAGAAAGTATTTTGAAAGTTGTAATTACTTTACGTTTAGGCACTTCATATTGGCTGTAGTTGTAATCTACTTTGCCATCTGTTCCAATGAATTAAATTACTAAAATCTATATTTTTCTAAAATTCATTGTTCAGGAGGGTCTATTCTTTTTAGAGGACCTATAATAATATGCTTTCTATAATATATTTTGAGTAGTGCCCCAACGGAGAAGTAACTTACGAGAAAAACAGAAATTAATGATATTTTTGTACAGGGGGAAATGGGAGAGTTATCCACGTCCTACGTCACAATCCACTGACCAAACTACCAATTGAGATTTCCATTGACTTAGTAATCTCATATTTCTAGCAATCATAACTTCCTTACTATTGGTCCGATCATTTCAAACTTTTGCATTCTGTTCCTGTTATTTGTTTGCTTTCTAACAAATCAACTTATTACAAGGTCTGATTGCAACATGCTTTGCAGTTGGGTGTGATGGTCTGAATATTAATTTTCGAGCGAGCGAAGCGAGCGAGCAAAAAATTAAGATTTATGAGGTCGCAGTGCGAAAATTACATCTTATGAAGGGAACTAAAAACAAATCCTGGTGAGTTTTAATATAATAATCTAATAACGAAAGACTGAAAAGTTCTTTTATAAGTAACATTATTATAACAACTTTAACTGCGAGCGAGCTTTAGAAAAAATTAAAGAAAAGGGATCTCTAAGTCGCTTTGAACTAGGGGTGCATGTTATGGAGAAAGGAAAAGTAGGCACTAATCAGAAGGGAAAAGGACAGTTATTAGAAAAAAAAGTGCACGTGTCAATGTAAAAAGGGCATTTTTCCGAGAGGTAAAATTGGGGCACTTCTTGCACCTGAAAAGGGACACTCAACAGAGATGAAAAGAGACATTTGTGAGAATGGAAATGGGGCGTCTGCTGAAGAAAAGGGCACTTATCAGATTTTAATAGGGGCATTTGTTAGATATAAACAGGGGCATTTCGAAAAGGGAAAGGGTCTCATATAAAATTAAAAAAAGTAAAGGGGCCCTTATCCGAAGAAAATATGGTACTTATCAGCAAGGAAAAGGAGCACGTGTAAAAATAAAAGGGGCACTTATCAGAGGTGAAAAGGGGCATTTAAGGGAAAGTGAAGATGTTCGTATTACAAAGGGAAAAGGGCACTTATCAGAAGAAATAAGTTTAACTTATTAAAAGGAAAAGGGGCACGAGTCAAAGTATTTAAAAAAGGGCAATAATAGCAGAGGTGAAAAGGGGAATTTATCATTCCTGAAAAGAGGCACTCACCAGAGATGAAGAGAGGCACTTCAAAAATGGCAAAGGGGCACTTTTAGAAAGGAAAAGGGGCATGTATAACAGGAGCACTTGTCAGAGAGGGAGGGGCAATTATTACAAAGAAAAAGGGGCACTTGTCAAAGATATAAGGTGTACCTGTCAGATTTGAATAGGGGCAATTGTCAAAGGTGAAGGGGCACTTCTCAAGAGGTGGTAAGGGGTTCTTCTTGTACATAAAAAGGGGCACCTACAAGATATGAAAAGGGGCATTTATTAGAAGGGGAAGAGGCAGTCTTGCAAAAGGAAAAGGGCACTTGTCCTATGTAAGAAGGGGCACTTTGAGGGTACCTGAACAAGTGGGGGGGGCGTACTGTGCCCCCGGGACAGGTTAAAGAGGAATTTACCTAAGTTTCCTTTTAAATATCTTTTAAGATCAGAAGGACTTCACTCTTTTTAAACGCCATTCTAGCAGTGATTAGACTTTAACAAATAATTAAATTCATCTTTATTGTAAAACATTCTACATTTATAAAAAATGAACATAAATAACCCATGACCGAGGTTTACAAGTGGAAGTATAACTTATTCAGACTTAGATTCATAGACTTAGGTACAATCCATTTCAACGTGTCAAATAAACAAAAAACGTTTAGTAGTTATGGCTTTAGAATGATCCATTTAGCAGAATTATCAAGAATTGCTGTAAGAGCGGACAAAATGTAAACTTAACTATAAACAAATCTCTGACGTTTAGTCAGCAACTGTTATATATTATTATTTTCTAAGTGCTATATTAAGTTCCCCTTCAATCGTAATGCAGGGACGAGAAGAAGAAAAATACATCTGTGGCTAAGTGGTCATGAAAAATTATATTATACATTTATCTCGAGGCATTCCTATAACACCGATCAATCAATGAATAGTTAATCATAAAAGGCTTCCATGAAAACGAAACTTCTATTCTTTGAATCGCCTAGATTATATCCTGTCAAAGGAGGAAGTAAATAAGGTGATTGAATTAATTAGTTTCAGGTTTGCTGATCATCACCTCTTATCATGTGATTTAAAAGCGGTCGTTGTTATCCGCCATTGTAAAGTCAACTTTCTGAACATATACATTCTCCTGTACGATGTCGAGCCAGGATACCTCTCCAACGCCGTACGATCGACCTGATGGTGTCACGATCTACCACGAGTCGACGTCAGTGGTGGCCGTCATCGAAGGTATCTCCATTGTGGTTATCTTCCTCGGAGCGTTGATCGCCAATCTTATTGCGATGGCGACGATTCTTCGAGACAAGGTTCTGAGAAGGAACCTCCATAACTGGCTGATCCTGAATCTCATCATAAACGATCTTGGCTTACAATCATGAACATATCATTCCTCGTAGTATCCGTGTTCGACAACGGCAATTTTCTCTATCACAACAAGGCTGTGTGTTTTGTGAGTCTTTTTCCTATTGTGCATTCTTCGCCACCATGCTCATATAAGACTGTACATGTATTTTTATTTGAGAAATTAAAGGAACTTTATACTTCTCATGAAAAGAACATGTACATTTTTTTTCTACATTTATTTATATTCATATTTGGTATTTCACATTCCAAATAACAAATCTGATATGACTCCTTTCCTCAAAAACAAAATAGTATCACTCGATCGTTTAAAATTCTATTGAATATGAACTTTCATAAATCAAGCAATCCTGAAATAGTTGCTGCATACATAACTGGGTG
>JAVYIG010011601.1:0-59521 GCA_035222895.1 Strongylocentrotus droebachiensis | reverse complement strand
GGTTTCGGGCGGGGGTGCCACACCATTCCGGAATCCATCAGTAATTATCTCCTTGTGTTCTCATTATTCAGTGAGGTCTTTTTCCGAAGTTTTTTTCGCCATCTGGACCGGGTAGGGGGGGGGGGGTGTTGTGACGTACATGTATAACTTTGCATACCACTTGCTCAGTCATAACGTTACACACATCAAGTAGCTGCAGGGGTAATTGTACCATTTTTGATTGAGTGTTTCGAAAGGAGCACTTGTGGTAGGGAGATATTCCGTCAATTTCTCGCCAAAAGCCATTACTTCCTGTGATAAATGTTATGGGCTGTAAACTGAATGAAAAGAGTTTGTCCTGAGATTTATTGTTTATGTAACGGAGTACTCTATCGAACGTACATAATTTCTTTTCCTTGTGTTGATTATTTTGCTCTCAGACCCTTTTCTCTCTCTCTCTCTCTCTCTCTGTCGCTCTTCCTGCTACATCTTTCTTATCATTACCCTTGTTCTATTTTATCCCTTTCTCTTGGCTTGTTTTTCAGTTCTTACCCCACCTCCTTCTCTTATACTATACACAGGCGCGCCGGAAGCAGTTTGGGATTGGGGGGGCAAACATTCCAGGGGGCTCACCTTCCAGGGGCAGTGACGTAATGAGAGAAAAACGCTCGGAAGGGGGGGGGGGCAGACGAAAAATCTGCATCACCACCAGTCTTACACGTTACATGCAGGTCCCGCAGAACGTTTTTCAAAGTGGAGTATTAACGATCAGGTAGAGCGTAAATTGGCGTGGGTCCAGGGCATGAGCCACGGCAGGGGGCCAAGGGGCTGAGCCCCCGGAAGCTCAGGGGTTTTAGGTATTTAATTACGGTTAGATGAGCATCCAGGGGCCTTCTTTAAGGCCATTGACGTGTTCCGGGGGGGGGGGGAGCCCCCAGAAGCTCAGAGGTTTTAATATTTAACTACAGTCAGATGAGCATCAAGGGGCCGCCTTAGGGCCCTTGGTGGGGTCCAGGGGGCAGAGCCCCCGGAAGCTCAGGGGTTTTATGTAGTTAATTACGGTCAGATGAGCATCCAGGGGCCCGCCTTAGATCCCTTGGTGTGGTCCAGGGGGCAGAGCACCCGGAAGCTCAGGGGTTTTAAGTATTTAATTACGGTCAGATGAGCATCCAGGGGCCCGCCTTAGAGCCCTTGGTGGGGTCCAGGGGGCAGAGCCCCCTGGAAGCTCGAGTTTTTTAGGTATTTAATTATGGTCAGATGAGCATCCAGGGGCCCGCCTTAGGACCCTTGGTGGGGTCCAGGGGGCAAACCCCTGGAAGCTCGGGGTTTTTAGGTATTTAATTATGGTCAGATGAGCATCCAGGGGCCCGCCTTAGGACCCTTAGTGGGGTCCAGGGGGCAAAACCCCCGGAAGCTCGGGGTTTTTAGGTATTTAATTACGGTCAGATGAGCATCCAGGGGGCAGAGCCCCCGGAAGCTCAGGGGTTTTAGGTATTTAATTACGGTCAGATGAGCATCCAGGGGACCGCCTTAGGGCTCTTGGTGGGGTCCAGGGGCGGAGCCCCCGTAAGCTCTAGGATTTTAGGCATTTAATTACGCCAGATGAGCATTTTTTATATCTTATTTATGACATTGGCAGGTCACTTATTTTTTCTCTCCGTCTTTCTTTCCTTTTCTCTTTAACATACTTTTTCAAAAAGTGAGGGGAGGGGGGGGGGGCTCGAGCCCAGTCACTTTGCAGACCATGACATAAAGGTTTCAAAATAAGCGTATTTTTCGCCCGACTGAAATTTGGGAATTTCTTATTTTCCAACAAAAGCATAAAAAGGTATGACTTACAAAAAAATGGAGAAAAATGCCGGAAAATCATGTCATAACAGCAACATTTGTAAATCACTGGTATCGAAAAGAAATACACCCCCCCCCCCCTATCAGTACGCCAGCGTTCATGGGCTCATGTCTTCTCACCCCTATAACAAAACAAAAAAAGACACGCTTTCCCATTCTCGCACAATATGTCCACGATATGCGCGTATCGCTATTATAAAGACCTCCATTGATAAATACCGTATAGGTGGCATGCGCAATGTTTATGAAATTTAATTCCTTTTCTTTGAATGGAATTGTATATGTGATTTATTTCAGGTATTTATTATTGTTATGTTCTTTTGGGTTAAAAATACAAACCATGTTTACTCCTTTACTGCTTTTTTTTTTTTTTGGAGGGGGGGGGGGCGTTTGGGGGGGGGGGGGGCAAAAATGCGTTTTGCCCCCCCACTTTTTTGACTGGGGGGGCAACTGCCCCCCTCCCCCCCCCCCCACTTCCGGCGCCTATGACTATACATGTATATAAATCTTCCTCCTTCTCTTCTCTTCTCTTTTACATTCTCTCTCGTTGTATTGACTATATTTCTCTCGCTCTATCCCCCTCTCTCCCTCTCTACCCCCTTTCCTTCTCTTCAGTCGGCCTTCTCTTCTTTTTGTTCCCTCTCTCCCTCAATACTTTATATGGAAACGGAAGGATATATATATGGAATGGAATGAGCTAACGTCTCTTTTCTTTTCGTTGCATTCTTGTTTGTTTACTTGATCAATGTACCCACCCTCACACATCACCGAATCCAGCATTGATAAGTTCATACATCTTAGACTCGATTGCCCTGGCAACCAACTTGATTACGTGTTGAGCACTCATACACAACTAAAAGAGTGAAAATCGATAGGAAAAATTCCAATGCCGAATGCAAACCAGGAGAGTGCATACATTTATGGGGGAGATTTACATCCAAGGATGTGCCATTTATTTTATTTAATGATTATGACCCAAACAGAAAGTTATTCGCGGCTAGAAAGCACAGAGCGAAGATATTACTTTGCTGCTATTTCTTCCTCGTTTTTGTTTTAATTTGATTAATTAATTTTTATCTATTTATCTGTTTTAGAGGAGGAATGTGGTTGTCGAAAAACAGAACCATATTCAGCATTATTCAAAATTCTTAAAGGGATCGTTTAACAATGTTAAATCTAAGATTCACGGCCCTACGTGCTATCATTGGCTGTGATATGGTGTTATGTCGAAGCACTAAAAAAATTGCGCTTCAAAATGATCAAGAAGTGCCTTAAAAAAGTTAAAACCTTTGAGTGACCGGTTTTACCATACTCGTTTTCCCCAATAGACTGTAGTGTAAATGAAAACCGTTTGGCAAACGCAAAATTTGATTTCGATTTTCAATCATAAATATCTTGATAATCAGACAGGCAATCGGCTTGTAAAAGTCATGGGGTTCCTGACTGACCTAAAGGCTTATAAATATCATTGCAGCATAAGCTAAATCAAGGATTTTTTTAATAAAGGATCTAAGACAAAGTTACCGGATCATAATCTTAAAGGTGTCGTAGTCGAGTTGTTTGAGCACTTGAATGGACATTCAACAGACGTGGGTTCGATCCCCGACACGGAACTAACTACTTTAGGCAAGGCATTTGTTTACATTTGCCTCTCCATACCCAGGATAGAAATGGGGACCTGTTGAAATCACGATAGCCTGTCTGACAGTACTTGCTATATATGCTCTCATGCACGGTGACCATATACTCCCCAGGAAGTGGAGATGGTGCACATTGTGCGTAAGTAAATCCGATGACCGGAGTTTTTGTATATGTAACGTGATTGCATAATGCTTTTCGCTTTAAGCGTTAAGAAAATCGAGATTTATTATTATTAATTTTACTTTAATAGTTCATAACTTTAATGAACTTAAAAACAATTCTGTAAAGGAAATGCACATTTTATATAGGCGTGTTGACAAAAATGGTCTGTAATATTTCACTGCTGTGACCGCATTTCCGATTTTGGCCAAATACAATCTCAGCATTCAGGAGTTGGTGACTTAAAAATGCTTTCTCTATCCAACCCCCTTCAGAAAAAATAGATTGGGCTGTCAGCATTGGGAGAGTGTTTCCTGTTTGAATAAGTGGAACCTGGAGGGAGATTGATTGGTCTCCCAAATGTATCTTACTTTTCCTAATGTGCTCTTCAAGCCTATACACGTGCGCTACGTGGAATCGACTGCCTTTACAAACAACCCCTGAACTTACGAGGAATTTTCTGAAAGTATGCTCGCTGTATTGTGAGATGTACATGTATGTACGTGTCTATTATTGAGTAGGAAACAGCATTTGTGTATGCATAATAAATCTTGATTGTCTTAACTTTAAAGCATATACAACTGTAAGAGAAAAAAGGTCTTTTAAGCACATTGTTAAACTTGATTCGATGAAATCATCGTCATATTTGTTTTATTCTTAACAAACAGGACCTTTTGGAAGACCACCAAATTGTTGATATGTGCCACCCTGTATAAATATCAGATATAAATGAATAAATATTATGAAATTTAAAACAAATACGTTTTTCTGCCAATCAAAGACATTGACAAAACAATGTGGTTTACCTCGGGAAAGTAGTTCATAGGGTAGAATCTAAAATGACATTGCCGTGCTGCCTTCGGGGTTCCGGATACCGTTACTACTAAATAAATTAAAGTCAATTCACTTTATAATCCACCAATGAAGAGAACGGATACGAATGTCATGACCACAAATCTCAGACCACATGATGATGGATTTCATCCCTCTAGCAGCAACATTTGGTAAATTCCAAAAGCAGGACGCTCAGGAGAAATCATCTTTACTACCTGTTAAAATGAATGATCCGTTGATTTTTTTTATTTATCATCGAGTGGGCTTGTACCGTGATTAAACATGTTGCCTATTATCCTTCATTATGTTTTCGTTTGCTTGTTTTGTTTTATTTCTATTTTTATACAATATAAAGCGATAAGGTGGGTAAACACAACGAAATAACTAGAATCAAATATATTTGTTCGTTTAATTATTATATTTATATAATTATTATTATTATAGGTTCAAAAGAGCCATGAGCATCATCGTTATGCAAATCGGTCCAGAACAAAAGTTAATTCGCAATCACTTTATAATTAAGCACATGTTGCATCTTTCGTCGCTATTGTGATAATATTCACACAAAAGATAGCGTGGTCAAGTCAAATATTCTAACTTTTGCCAGAAAATGCAGTTTGGGGGGTACTGAAGAGCGAGTCTTTAAGACATATCAAAATACGCTGGCAGGCTTAAAAAGCATATTTGTTTCGATCCAGATTGTTCCTTAAAGGTTCGCGTCGGTAAACAGCATCCACACGTGAATACTCGTAACGTTTTGTGCAAACACCATGCTGTGTGTTGTGCAAAGAAGGCGAAGACAGAGATACATAACATCAGTTCAGAGATTGAAGGATTATGATGGATGCGACGAAAGCAAAAGAACTATCTCTTTTTAAAAGGTCAAATTGAATATACGTCAAAACCCCTTCTAAAGATTCTACTGCATTCTGATCGACTTAAAATTAAAGGCCATTACAACCCTTGTTATAAACTCATTAATATGAAAACGGGAAAACATGTAAAAAATAAATTGAAGAAAGTTTAAATTAGATCGGACCAATGATAAGGAAGTTATGAAGGTTTAAAATATGAGATCACTAAATCTATGCAAATCTCAAATTGGCAATTTCGTCAGTGGATTGTGACGCAGTCGTGGAATAGTTACTCTCCCGTTTGTCGTCATTCTAAAATGTCCCCCAAACAAAACTCTTCCTACGCACCTTTACCCTTTTGGGTAGCAAATTATTAAAGGTTCTCGAAATGGAAAAGATCTTGATTTTATTTGTTAGCCTTTTTGTGTGTTGGAACAGAACTTCGTCACAAAGTCGCTACTGATTCAACCAATTTGAGTTTCCCATATAGTGATAACAACTTTGAAAAGTTCATAACTTTGTCATTTTTGTCCGATTTCGTTCAATATTTCATCCGTCTATTTATCTGATGTTTCTGCTTTCTTGTATAGTACTTTACTCTCAAGGATGTTGCGGCCACATAATATCATTTTACGATTACGCGTTTAGTTATTCGTTTCATATTTTTTTATTAGTTATTACTTAAGTTATTACTCCACAATTGCATTTAATATACAATTTAAACAGACATAATACAAATACATAAACAATGTGAAAACATATATATAATGTATACATTTAAAAGAATATTACTAGTAAGAAAAAAAGGAGAAGAAAGGGGGGAATACATGCAACAGAATATCTTTGGAATTACGAGCATTTGTGGCGAATGAACCTGAAGGATTCTATCGAAATAAAATGCGCAGTAATAATATAAATCAATTACAAATTCGGTGTGAAATCATTACGGCTATTGTAGTCGATTATTTTGTTTGTAAATGTTGTTGGTTTCTCTTTATAAAATAGCTGAGACAAAAATCGTTTATTTTATCGCATAACTGACAAGCAAGAATCAAAATAAACTTGCGTGAAAAAGATAAACTGACATTTTCTACCCGCTGGCCTCCTAATTCTCGCAAATAATTGATTTCTTAAAATCTGTTTAGCAGATTATACAGGCTTTTTGTGTTATCTCGGTTACCACAGCCTTGCATATTAATTGATTAACTTGCAATTCGATGAACACAATTGTATTAATTGTATTCTATTTAATAGCAATGTTAGCTAGTGGGTCATCCCAGTCGACCGACTTTTCCTCGCGACCGAAATACTCCTAAATCTATTGGATCGATACCGTACGAAAACGAATAAAATATTTGTTTAAATAATAAATAAAGAAGCAAAGAGCAAGTCAGAATGTGATAGAAGGAAACAGCAGATACATTCACGCAAAGAAAGAGCATAATAAAGAAGATGTGTTTTGTTTTAACCCTAAGCAAAAAGTATGTTACGCAAAAGAAGAGGATAATACAAAATAAAGAAGATGGAGAGAGAAAAAACACTGGAAGTAAAGTTAAATATAATAGCATGGGACAGAAGTGTACAACAAATAAATGCAAATTTAAAAAAAAAGACGAGATGGCTGTTTCGTAGGTCCAGAGATCTTTTTCATAACACGCATAGTTTTAACAATTTTTCAAAAGAATAAGTTTCTTGTACATGTATACTTCCATTGCATATACATCAATATGGCAGACTAGCTTCTCTTCTTCATTAATGCTAAACAGACTCATTGCTTTCTATTTTATGACTCGTTATCTAGCTCGTTATGCTAATATACATTGTTCCCAAGCGTCCTAATGTGCCCCATATTTTTCAAGCTCAAATAACGATTTAACAAGTCGCAGCGCCAACATCGATTTTTTCCTTTCTTTTTGCAGTATGTTTAAAACCATCTAATACCAATATCAGCTGTTCTGAACGTCACTGAAAGTTCACTTAAGAGTTCACTGCACTGGCCAGTAGAACTGCACGTAGCTTAATCACAGCATATTGTTAAGGACGATTTTTGTTCGCTGAGAAGGATAACAAGAGTGATAACTTCTACATCATAAGAAATAAAATGTGAATCATATAATCACAGCTAATATTCTTCTATATCTTATTCTTAAATAAAATAATTGATAGGTCTACTTGATAAGACAAATATTCCGTAAAATGATATTTGATTTCCATTTATGTTCAAGATGGGACATCAAAATGAACTAAAATATGGGACATGCCCATATAAAAAGTTTTTTTCTTTCTTTTCTATATAGTGACGCTTAAATATATATCGCAAGTGTAATTGGAAAGATTTATAAAACGTTTCGCCTATCCGCAGTATGAGATTTAACACGCCCTCATAATTGTGACACTTTTCATTACTCTATATGACATTTAAATCCCCGGGCGAATAATTTTCATTATTTCACATGGGTTTACAACAGCGCCCACCTAGTTCCAGTAGTCAATGGTTGAAAAAAAAAGATCTAAAGGGTGACTTTCTACCGAGGAATTTGATACGTCAGATGTAGGGCCTGATAAGAATCCTAGTCATTTCCGCAACCTTGTTTCCAGAACCTTACTCTAAATCGAACATCGCAAATAGAATGTGACATTCTTGCTAGTTTGGATCAGTTGAGTGAAGTGTGAGTGCCGTGAGGTATATCTAAGTTTTAGCATATGTGTTTAATAAAAGGTTATACGTCGCCTGAAAATTATGTCGCTAACGAAATAATTTAACATTAATCACAATACCATTAGCGGGCATGTTTTCAGTGTCATTAATTTAAAAGCGTTGACAGTTCACCTAATGATCGAATGAAAACAATTTTCACCTTATTGGTAATTTGAGACAAATAATTGTGCTTCGTTTTTGTCTGTTTCCCTTTTATCCTTTCTTGACCTTTCTTATTTTCCTTCATAAATATTTTTCTTTTACTCACCCTTTTCCCCCTCCCTAAAGTTTTTTAAGGTGTAAGTTTAAGATGAAAGGTCATAAGTATCAGGTACATTCAGACTGACATATTGACGTGTGAATAGGATGGTAAAAAAGGGATCGTATTGTAATAAAATGTTAACAAAATGGGATAAATGTTAGAAGGTGACATTTTGAAATAGTGTTCAAAGGAGTGTGAGGTCGTATCATTTCGACATGACGACCGAAGATAAAAAAAGAAAAAAGAAAGAAAACGCATTGGATATTAAAGTGAGACGTTCACGCCACATTATATGTTTAATGCAATTGCATAGTACAGACACATCCATGTTTAGTAGAAGTTTCGTAGTCGAGCGGTTTAAGCACTTGACTTGAGATTCAAAGGTCGTGGTTCGATCCCCAACACGGCATAATGTCCTTTGGCAAGGCATTAATCTACATGTGCCACACTTGGCCCAGGTGAGGTACATGTAAATGGGCACCTGGCAGGAATTAATTCCTTGAAATGCCAAGCGCTGTAATGGCATGCAGCTAGGCTGAAGCCGGGGTAAAAATACATTTGTGCGCCTCGGAATAGAAATGTCTAGATAGACGGCGTTATATAAATACCTATTATTATTATTATTATTACATATCATGATTGGCGAGTATTAATATGATATGATTTAGACATGTTTAATCCGGCATCACTACTGCGGTCAAAGCATTCATCATTAAATCATGATACTTTAATGCAGTGCAATCTAGATCGTGAACAATTCGGGCTTGCCTTACACCTTTCCAGTTAACAATATACGACACTTGTGACGTCATATCTGCCAGAATGAGGCAATGATTAAGGGTTGGTGTGTCTGAGTAGCCAAATGAAGCTTAATCAAAATGTCCACATACTTTAGGACTCGGGATGCGAGCACTCAGATATGCCGCGTGTACTTTTATAGGAACAACCTTCTCAAGACTAGAATTGTTGAAAGTTATAATGAGCAAAGGTTTCTTTTTCAGATGTTGTAAACATTCAATTTCTTTACAAATAGTTTACAAATAGTTTACAAATAGAGATAATAGAGAACTCACCATAATTAGTTACAGCCAGCTTTACTTTATTCGACATAATTTATATTCTTTTGTTATGTGTAAATTTGCCATGTTTGTTTGTTATATATTTGTAAAAATGCAAAAGAAAACGAAATCAAACAGAAATAAATAAGTCAAATCAAATCAAATAATCAAATGACACGACACATAAAAAAACACAATAGCAACTACTTTAGACAAATCAACCCAAAGGCATTCCAGTACCCTATATTATATTCCATATAAATCAATGTTCGGATTACGCAATAAGTCTTTGCAACATTCGCACGTTTCAAAAGGTGTCGTACAAGGCCATTGAATCACTTTTTTTTTAAATAACAAGAATGGGGTATGGCTTAAAACAACTAGTATTAGGATAACCATCCTCGAGGCAGCTATCCCCGACATTTGCCCCGGACCACTATAAATTATAACATTACAACCGGACAACTGCCCCCTAGTACACTTACGGGTAGGAAAACCACCTTATAGTGCAATGACCCATGGACACTATTCTTATCGTTACTTTGGGGGCATTTTTCTTGAGATGAAGGGGTCCGGGATGGTGTGCAGGCAGTAGTTGATCTGATAAATGTCGTACAACTTTTCTTATGTTGATGAATCACGATCGCAAAGGCTTTCAAAAATTAACCTAAATACCTTGCAATTTCAGCAGTTATGAACATCAATTATTGAAACTTGCGACCACAACAATTACGTATGGCCTACAATAACGCATTGGACTTGCCCTTAAGGGCCCCTCCAATCAAAACGGGCTTAACATTGGAGAGAAAAAAAACACGAGTTTTTGACGGAGATTCCGAATATTACAATGATTTTCTTAGAAATCATCAATAATGCTGGAATCTCGCTCAAAACAGATTTCTTGAAAGACTTTGCTATCTTGTTTAGATAATATTATATGTATACCACTGATTGAATGTAAACGCCTATTAAACTGTTTCATGTTGATCCTCTCACAGGGCTGGACCCTTACTATAGCGACGATGATGCGAGCACCTCCTCTGAAGGCAGTGCTAAGGTACCCGGTGGTACAAGCCCTATGAAACGAGCTGCCTCAATGCGAAGACCTCGTCCTGACGAACAGTTCGCGAACCCTAACGATGAAAACCGAAAGCGCTCCTCGAGCATGTCCGGAGCCAGCAGTCCGAGTACACTCACAGTGCCTTCCCCCGTTGACTCCCGAAGGAGGCGTAGCTTCGAGAACTTTCGGATGTGCGATCTCGGGGAGATTCGGCCCGAACTTTACGTGATGGAAGACGCGCAGACCGGATTGGATAAGACGCAGTCGCCATCAAAAGACGATGCCAATGAGGAAGCCTATGGAATTTTAACGTTTAGTGTCAGATATGAGGAGTCCACTCAAAGGTAGGATTACTCAAACCATCTCATTATTAGTATTGTCTTGTGTTCAATGTATCTACTGGGCAGAGAAAGATATCCATCACGGATTTGAGTTTATAATATGTTTATGCCACAATGCATTTCTTTGAGGGGAAATACACAGGCTACCACTCCACCCCCCCCCCCCCTCACACAAATAGACACATTGGTGTAGTACGTCAAAAGTTTGAGAATTGACTTGACGAGTACGCGAAGCTATATGCAATCAATCAATTCTAAGAATACGGAGGGATACATTATGACACAAGTTACAAGTATATAACGAGCTTAACGAAACGCTCCTGATCTCTCATATACCATGCAATAAGGTAATTCGGATAAGTTGAAGTTTTATCAGCAAGTTACTCTGTCGGCAAGATTTGTACAAGAACTAAAAACAATCCTAACACAGTGTGAGCCAAATCTATTGTGCCCATAAGCTTGCGATTGTACCTTTGGATCAAGAAATGAAGAGTTAGAATGTAGGGGGCGTGAGAAGAAACGTAATTAAGAGGGGGCCAGAACAAATTGGGTTATACACATCAAAAATAATACAGGTGGTTGAAGTTGTAAACATAACTGACAATAGGGACTTTTAGATTTACACAACGACAACATGGATTGCTACGATCGACGTCCTTTTAATGCACTGCCTTGAATGGACGTCACACATATCAGTACACGCAAATCTAAAAGTCCCTACTGTCAAAGAGGAAACACCCTGCGATTGACATTGGAGGGAAGCTACTGCGATTAAGATCCTTATTCCACCTGTCTCTTTCTACCACTTTATAATGTTCTCCCTTTCCTTTCTTTCTTACCCTTTCATTCACTGTAGAACCAACAAATCAAGGATATCGTTACAATGATTTCTACCCGTATTAATCGTTGTCTTCCTATAGTGAGAAGGGAAAAAAGTCAAGGGAGAGACATCAATATTTCAAGCCCACGTTTTAGCCTCTGGTTTGATGAGGCTAAATGTCAGAGCTCAAACTAAGCGAATTACACCTAAAGTAGTGCTCCCAAACGCACGACTGGAGTCATCAGATGGCCAGAAAACGAACGAGAGGGAAATAACGTTTGCCACGCTTTTAATCTGTCAAGAAATTCCCCCGCGTGTATTTCTCAACAAATTGACTTTTGCGTTCACTCGACGATCTAAATGTTTCAGCAATCGATCAAGACGCGCGTAAAGATCAAGACTAATTGGGTACAAGATTGTTACCCGATCTCCACATCTGACACCTACTATGAAAGTGGCTTTCCCCGCTAAAATCGTGAGGGCAATCTTGGACTGTTTTTCATGTAACGAAAGCGCCAATTGGAGGTTGTCCGAACTCGAGTGAAACATTAACATTACTTTTATATACGATAACTCTCTTTTCTATCGTTATTATTTGATAAATCAATTTGCATTTCATAATTTTGTGAGATAATACAGTCTAACACGATGTGAAGTTGTTGTGTGTTGGATTAATTGATTGCATTTCGTTACAGTTTAAGAGAATCCTTAAAAATAGCCAAGTAATGTATTCCACAGCGCCCTGATTTCGGAACACTAAACAATGTCAAGTGCGTGATACTTGGTATGGTAGAGTTTGAGGACGATGTTGTTCATACAAAAATGCATGTAATTTTAAATCTAACTTCATTAGGTGTCAAGAAATACGTGACAATTTGATGATAAAATGTCCACCATGTCATTCTCATAAGAAGTAACATTCGTCAAATGTACTTGTTTGATTTATATTAACGTGTAAACGAACAGCCCGTGGTAGAAATTGAACTTCAAACAACTGCTTGAGAAGACTTCATTTTACGGTCTGTCTGATATGACAAATGAGACGATTACTTTCACATAAATCATTCATGTATATGATGAGGTTACCAGCCTCTGTTCCCTACCTTTCACTCCCCCTTCTCCTCTCTCTCTTTCTCTCTCTCTCTCTCTCCCTCCCATCATCTTATAACTCTTTTTCTGTCTATCACTCTGTCCCACATACTGCCCCAAAAGTCATGTAAAAATAACATGATGGGATAAATACTGTTATATATATTTGACTATTCTTAAGGCCCGGTCACACAGCCTTTCGCGTCTGTATCGCGGGTAAAATTTCGCGATTTTTTTTTGCCCGCGGTTGCCCGTGGTGGAAAATGTGCAAAATTGGCTTACCCGCGGTTTACCCTTGGTATGCCCGCGGGACAGACTGTTCCGCGTCCTTACCGCGGGTGAAGCGCGGCGGTACCGCGGCCTACCACGGGTATAATAAAGCAGCCGAACCGGGCTTTAGAAATCATAACCGCTCCGTGCTTACACGCGGTACACACGATAATGCACGTGATAACAGTAACGCGGTACAGACGCGGAACAAACGTGCTATGACCGTGCTCCACCCGCGATTACCCGCTAAAATTTCGCGTCCTACCGCGTGTAACCACGTCTTAACCGCGGCCGTAGCACGTCCTAGCACGTTCGTTCCGCGTCTGTACCGCGTCTTTACCGCGTGTGTACCACGTGTACCACGTGTACCGCCCGCGATTACCCGCGGTCTAAATTTTTGGGCAGCCCAAAAAATTTTCGCGCGGCCAACCGCGTGTGAATTTCTTACCGCGTGTAACGACGGGTAAAGTACGGCTGTATCGCGTCTTTATCGCGACCTCAAAGCGTCCAACAGCGTCTGCTTCACGGGCAGAAATTTTTGGCCGTGATTCGGCCGCGATACGCCCGTGGAGGGCTGTGTGACCGGGCCTTTAATCAGGATGGATGTTTTAATAGAGCATGATAAACTATCTAAATTACAATTCAGTTCTTCTATAGTTTATGATCTTTGCTAGATGTTGGGAAAGAACCTCCACAATTCTTTTTCTCAGCCTTTCTGTTTCTCTTTTTGATTGCTTGTTAAAAAGACTTCAGCATTGGGCCTCCTTTTTCGAAAAAATATTGATCTGCCACCTTAACGACTAATGTGTCTTCCAGATATTGTTCAAAGGCAATGATTCACATCTAACCGCCATTCATGTTCGCAGCCTTTATAATCCGGCTTTCATATTTGGGATCTTCATAAAGAAACAAATCGTTCATTTCCTTCTTCCCAATCATCACCACTACAGACAAGCCTTTACAATTACCCGTCATTTCCAATGTCAATACATATTCACCAGCCCCGTCAAACGAATGTTACCTTGAATTCATCATATTTTGTTCATGTTTGCCTACATTTCAAAATGTCTCGCCATAAAAGCAATCGACGTTAATATTGAATGTAATCGCAGGCGAGTGGAATGAATGTCTCGTTTCTAGCGGAAGCTTGATTTCCTTTCAATTTCGGAGTTCAAATTCTTGAGGGAATTTCGGTGTTTCATGAATGCATACTGCCCTAAATGACTCGAAAACGGCCCTAAAGCCTCAGCAAATAAAAAATATGCATCGCCCGAGCAAAATCCAAAAAAATACACTTAGCTTCTAACGATGACATTTCAGATTGTCGATGATCACATACTCATTTTATACGTAGAACTTCAAGGCACTCGAAACACATGTGCAACTCAAAGGCCCTATCGAACTATAGGGTTCAATGTACTAGTTACATTACTGGTTACCATGGTAACTGAATCGTCAAATAGTTTCCCTAAAGTGAAGTAAATTTATTTCAAAGAAAGCAAAATTAAACAGTTCAAGGTTGTATACCCGACTATCAGCAGATTGGAGGTACACTTTGCAGATATACTTTGTGGAGAATTCTCAAAATTACAAACTTCATCATGTTCGGGAAATTTCACTTTTTTATTTTTTTAATCCTCTCTCAAAGTGTATACGAAGATCTTTTCTCTGAATAAAAACTTCGATGGTGTTTTTTAAAATAGCATATATAAATGTAATCAACACTGATTCCTGTATTTCGTTTAACCTCTTCATCGTCTGCTCGAGTATATATATACGATGTAAGTCGATGACACCGGCGGTAATTTGATAAGCGGTTAAACAGCTCTCCCACTGAATATATTTTATAGTAGGTCTAGTCCGTTCTTTAATTCTCTCTTGAATTAATCGAGACAACCTTCAGGCAATGTGATATAAGAACCAGGCGCCAAATACTAATTCGGTTTAAAGTACCAGAATAACGTCATAGGTGACGTCATTGCAGCGTGAAAAAAAGAAACAGAAAATGAAAAAGTTCTATCGCGTGAGTATGTGTTGGAACCCGACGTTCTTGACTCCACTTGTTGCTTCTTCGGGGAAGTGGGAAAACAGCGAAGAAGTAAATATTGAACAATCCTCTCCATGTTTTATTTTGTTTTGTTTCCTATCAACAGTCATAAGCGAAAATGCTGTCCATCGGATATTTTAAAATGTCTTTGGGATGCTTCCCATATATAGTATTGCCCTGTGCCCCTGTAGATATAGTCCGTCATTCAATTTCAAGCGGCAATATAAAATACGGCATAAAGGATGGTTTTAAATTCCTGCCATTTTCGTTTAGGATACGTCTATAATTAGGTATAGCACATCAAAAATAATTACAACAAAAACATGTCATCTGATGGTTGCAAATGATCAAGCATTATGAAAGCTTCAAAAAACAAAAAACAAAATTGAAATCGGTCAATGCGTTGTGATTTTATACCATTTTTTTGATATCGCAAAATTACCGAAAAACCTGCCAGAAATGGTCAAATTGTCAAAAATGGCATAATTCGACAAAGTTGACAACTTAATTCATCACTTTCTTGGACAAAAATAATAAATTAAATTATCAGACACTAAAATATCATCTTTGTGGTAAAAAATACAAAAAAGAAAATTCATATATCTATTACCGTTTTGAAAACAGAAGCCAACAAAATAAGTTATTTTTGCCATTTTTGCGAATCTGCAGATATAAAAAAGTTGTGAAAGTCCGCCTAATTAATATGCGCATATGTAATCAAATCAAAACCGAACATGATACATCAGTGAAACCTATGTATATCAGACATGTATGGAAATATATTTCATTTGTAATAAAATAAAATCATGAATATTCATCAAATATGCAAATTAGGTCATTTCAGCTAATTATATATTCGCGCACTCACTATGCAAAATAGGAAAGTCAAACTGTTCATTTTGGGGGCATTTTTTAAATCATATATTCATAGATCATATTTACACCAAATATTGACTTTAAATTCCTAATATTTTTGGAATGCCAATAGAATTATGGCGATGGAAATTACTTGGATCACCGTCACAGCTATTGCCTTATATGTTTCACAAATAATTCAGAAAAATCGATCATATGATAAGAATTTGTAGACTTTCAGCTACATCACAGTTAATCTTTTTTTTCAAAGATGTCAGATTTGAGGATTTATGGCGATTTTCCGAGATACCATTCAATCTTTGGGCATGATGGTAACCCTCTTGGCCATAACATTCCACAGGGACTGAATTTCAGAGTAAAAGAAACTTTAGTGACCCTAATACAATTGTGGCTACCTTGAGTGTAAATAACAAATTAATTCAATGAGTGAAACACATGAGGATATTGCATTTTTGTAAGGGAGTTTTATACATTGAGGTGCATTTTTTTCACCACGCAGAATAGCAGCGCGAGTCAATGGGCGATCAGCGGGCCATATCACACTTGGCTGAAAAGACAATATTCTAATTCAATAATTAACATGTTTCCCACATGCCTATTACAATGAAACTAGACAGAATTGTAGTTAAAGGTATGCTTAAAATATATGTGAAATAAAAATTCAAAAATATTGTTTAGTTTTTTTTAAATACATTTACACAAATTGCTATTTCTACCAACTGACTGCTGACTGCTGGTGTGTGTGTGTGTTCGCGGGGCAGACTGTTTGCACAGGCAGTGTGATCACCCTAATATAATGTATATATGTATTTTTAAAGAACATATTATTATTTTTTCACCCGTTTTAAAATCAACATCGCAACTATCCTCCTGGTAGTCACTTGGGAATGAAGTCAAAATCTTAGATAGCGAGGTCAAGAAATGCAAATTCTATGCTTCCCTGAAGAAAAAAAAAAATCGCAAAATATAATACTTAGAACAGAATTATGCCTATTTATTCATTGTTTCTTTGTTTTGTGTTTAACCTGTAAACAAACCTGTCGTCGATCTCTGCATCAACTTGGAAATCAGAACAAATTGATTTCTGCTGAATGTCATTTCTTATCTGCCCATTGCGGAAGGGTAGTATTTAAATGCATTAATCATGATTGCACATAAATAGTTGGACGGAATAGTAATCACTGTATATTGCATGTCAATTTCGAGACAGAATGAAGAATAAAGAGTTTATAGAGCACATTTATCAAGTTCAAAATATTGCTCATTTCTTCCCCTTTCTCTATATCTCTCTCTCTCTTTTTCTTGGTCTTGTTCTTTATCTTCTTTTTCTTCTTTTTTCCTTTTCTTCTTCTTCTTCTTCTTCTTCTTTTTTGTGTTCCTCCTCCTCCTCCTCCTCCTCCTCTTCCTCCTCCTCTTCTCTTTGTATCTACATCTCTCTTGCTCATAACTTTCCTAATGTTAAGATGTTATATAAAGTCCGACGTTAATGTATGTTGTAGAACATGAAAACATATTTGTCTCTGACTCTTTTGTCGAGCTTTGTAAATGTCGCGTGCATCCTCTGTGTTTTAAGCGGGGACGTTGAAACGTGCGGGACGATCTGAACTGGCGCTCGGTATCTTAGAAGCTGGAGGTGCATTTGAATCATGGTGACGTCATAGATAACGTCACTACGTAGCTGAGACGAAAGGGCCCCCTGCAGGCGATAACCCTGGCATTTATAGGGTGTTGTTTTTCTCCCTCTTAGTCCCAAACATCACGCTAGCAAAATTCAGTGCTAGTCCACGTCAAATATATCATAGCGCTTGATAGCACTTGTCACCAGTGAAAGGTACAATTAAAGGTGAAAATAAATGTATATAGTACAAAAATACATTCATATTTTACAAAATATATATACTTTATATTATATGCACTGTCCATATATATATTATACCATACACAAAACATTATTACTCATTTTATTCGTGCGATTTGATGGTAAAGGCAAACAAATTTGTAAGCATTCCTGATACAAAAATACTTCAACTTGTAACCTGCATTAGTCGCAGTTCAAATTATATAGTGACTGATAAGCCATGAGCCACATGTACCTCACTTTATTCATCAAATGAAATTTAGAACTCATGAATAGGCTAAACATTAAGCAGTTAATTTTCAAATTAGGCTATAATATTCAATTGAGAAAGCTGAGATACCCGCTGCAGATTAACCTTTGGCAGATAAGATGAACTCCTAACTATTAGCTTCGCCATCAGGGACACATCAACTCGCATCTAAAATAGAACGATGAAGTAGAACACAATTTCAAATTAACAATTCACCCTTCGGGTGAAAAGCAATTCGAGCAATTCGAGCGCACCTGGGTACATTTATAATTCAAACGTCATTTTCTTCGAGAATTTGTTTGTTCACCGTTAAATATGTTGAATCGTACTCATTTGACGTGACGGACTTGTTTGTTTTCGACCCCACAGATTAACCTTATAATTTACACGTGGATGTGATTTAAGACAACAGGAGAAAAATCTGCTCTATAATTGCCTTGCTTGTGGTCCCCAAACCGTGACTCCCAGTTGGAATGTTCTTCTTTTTATCTTTTTAAAAACAAGAAAACAATAATTAAATTAAGCAAGTTGAATATCTTTACCCTTCATCCTACTTTCTTTTATTATCGTATCATTAAATATTGTATCAAACGCTTTTTTATATTTTAATGCGTACTCCTTTGAAAAACCATAGATCTTGAAAATGAGGCAATGGAGATATGAAAAAAAAACATCTAAAGTTTTGGGTGCTTGTGGTCACAGAACTGTGGTCATCCCGTGCAGTGCTCTTTTGTCATATACCTCATACAATTTTGAATTGAAATGACGCCAAAAATCATGTACATATACATATCCCTTATCGACTTTTTTTTCCTTCATTTTTAAAGACAGAATTCTTAAAGAGGTTTTGTTTATACCTGCAAGAATAGCAAAAACGTAGGTGACGTGTCAGACTATTATTTGCCCCGTAGCCTGCGTCCTTGGAGGATAGCTAGATACCTCTATCATTGAGCATTGACGCTGTCTAATCGCCACGATACGCACATCGGACCCTTTTCAATCGCTCCCCCCCCCCCTCGCTCCCCCTCTGTCTGTCTCATTCTCCCTCTCCTACCCTCCCCTCTTTTATCTCACCATCCTTTTTCATATTCTTATGTTCCTACCCTTCTTTTTCAATCCCTGCAGTCATTTTTTGTTAACCCTTTTCTAACTTCTCGTTCGTTTTTAATATAATAACGTTTCCCCCTACCCGCCCTCCGTCCCTCCTCCGTCCCTCCTCCGCCCCTCACTCACCCCCCCTCTCTCTCTCTCTCTATCCCTCTCTCTCCCCTCTCTATCTTTCTCTTGCTCTCTCTCTCTCTCTCCCCCTCTCTCTCTCCCTCTCTCTCTCTCACTCTCTGTTTCCCCTCCTCTGACGTCACTTAAAGTCTTTCCTCCCCTTCATTTGTCCTCTACTCAAAACTGAGAAGCGATTACCCTCTTTTCTCCCTCTCATTCATAACAGTCTTGGAAGGAATTAAGTAACTGAACAAACACTTTCCAGGTTATCTATACCCTTGGAGAGAAAACCTAGCCCTAGTTGAACTTTGATGATATTTTGACGCCTTATCCCGGGTCACTGTCTGTTCGATTTCCTTTTTCCCCTCCTTAGCGAATGTCAAGGACATTCTTATGTTCTTATGTTCATATAAGAACATAAGAATATAAATAAATAAAATATAAATATAAATATAATATAAATAAGAATATAAGGATATTCTTATGTTCGGTATACCGAGGTCTACTTTACATTTAGAATGTTCATAGTAGCCATCACTGAGTTTGTTCGTGTATCAGGTAGATTTCTATTAGATTTCTTCCTTGCCCAGTTTCTTCAATTATGCCCCACATCAATCCTCCCTCTCTCTCACATGGTGCACCCGCAAGCCTACTGTACATCTAGCTTGTTGGATCGTATATTCTTAATAGCCCTGGATAATCTTTGAATCGTGAAATAGTAGTTTTTTGCTGACACCTACCTACCATTTACACATTCTGATTTAAGCAGTTTCCCATATGCCAGATTTGCTGGTGTCGTTGTAGGAGGGTCACTATCAATGGGTAGATATTTTTTCTTTACTTTTCGTCCTTATTTTATATTTTTAAACTTTTTTGATATCAACCTTAGAACTGTGCATCTTATCATGAGCCAAAGCTTCATTCTGACTTTATTTTCTAATTCCTTTATTTCACCTACCATCCTTTAATAGACCGTACATTTCTGCAGCTTCCTCTTTTTACTGATGATTTAATTTTGTCACACTACGATCCGTTCATTTATTCCTTTTTCCTTTGTGTCAATCAATTGAGCTCTGGCTTTATCTTCCCCGGATCTCTTTTCTCATTCCCTTTTTTTTTTGCAATGGCTTAGCTGGTTTTCGTCGATTTTGTTTTTGTAATGCATTATTTCACTTTAGATATGATTTTTCTCATCGTCGGGTCGTTCACACTCTGTCCATATCTACCTAAGATCGTGTATTAACATAAGAGCGGCGTTGAATCAACGCGTCTGTATATCGGGCCTTCAATTCCGAAGAATATTACACAATTGTATTAAAAGGGAAACTTTAATTGCTGTTCTTGTGTTATTCAGGTATTCCAATATGGTTACACGGGGAGGGCGGGGTCACGGGAAGATGTTGCCCCTCCCTCAAATTCTGCCACTGCATAGGCGCCTCGTAATACTTGAAATATGTTAATGGGGTCGATTTTACAACTGCTTTCCTCTTCGTCCAATGTCTAGAACTTTGTTTACATCTTGCTTCATCGGATCGTTTTTTTTTTTCAGTACCCCTCGATTTGCATTTTCAGGTCAATATGAGGTCGATATTTGGTTTGCTGTCGACTTCCTTTTAAACTCTGCTCACACCTTTTCGTTGGATCTTATTGTGAGAGCAGTAGCTCTCTCCCATTATCTCGGGACGGTATCAGGTGCAGTTTCACATTTCTTTTCTTATCGCTCAGTCCTTTAAATTGTATCCACATCTTCTTCATATTTCGCGTTATTTCAGAAGCCTGATTGTATTTTGATGATGCTTCAATGCCTGACCTCGATATAATATGAATTTCTTTTGTTTAATATCCTTTGTTCTTTTCCTTCCCAAGTCATCGATATATAGTTCAATCTCACAGTAGCATATTACTAGATTATGATTAGTTAAAGGGGCGCTGACTTCACAGGGGGTGGGTTTTTTGGGGTGTCGCCGCCCTGTTGCTCGAGAAATTCAAATTCAAATTCAAATAATTTATTGAAATCATCAAAACGCACAAAATAAAGGTAAACAATCTACAAATTATATGAATGAAAAGCGAGAGAACAGGGCCATTAAAAGGGACGGGTTATTAAGTATTCTCATTACATTCTGCCTTCCCCATGTTACTTCCCTTCTCTCTCTCTCTCTCTCTCTCTCTCTCTCTCTCTCTTTCTCTCTCTTTCTCTCTCTCTCTCTTTCTCTCTCTCTCTCTCTCTCTCTCTCTATCTACCTATCTTTTTCCCTCCCGCTCTATCCCTTCTCCCCATCTCTGACTATCGTTAAAGCCAATCAAGGGGTTATGCCCCCGTGCTTCGTAGCTACTCAACTGCGCAGAGTTTTATTGCAGGTTACGTGTTGAGCGTGACAATAGTTGAACTTCGCGTAGCGTAGTGTCACGTTCTGACTGTTCTAATCTGTTTAATAGGCATTTTTATCACCTCACGATCAGCTAAACCTGGCCACATGTTGAACACTTTCATGCTCAATTAGAATGATTAGAAGTGATGTCACCTAGCGTATCGAGGACATCGATATGCATGTAATACATAAATGCAGTCGTTATCGGAATATGTGATCAAAATAACTAGATTTGCATGCAAGATTAATACTGGGACTGCCTTCCATATCCCCAGAAGTAACTTTTTGTTTAATATCTAACCTTTTTGCAGCAGTGATGTTGCCTCAATTTCTACGTACGTAACATATTTTTCATTGTTGAAAGATTATTTATTGCGATAACATGTTGAGCACATTAATGCTACATTATAAATTGAGTAACATTTAACTTAAACGTAGGGACAATTGTTTTGTTTGAGTTGTAATATTCATGATAAGATCAGAGTAGTATTTTTAGCGTTGGAATTCGAGATAAAGACTACAGTATCTAAATATGACTTAGAGGGGATTTACTTTATTGTATTTGTTTTCATAAAATAAATATCACACCTGATACCTCAACACATACTTAACCTCTCAACTTTAAGGACACTTCTATTCAAAGTTCTGTATATATTCTATAGCAAATCAAATATAACATCAATTAGTCAAATCTTGTGAAAATATTGGCGACCTTTCTTTCGTCAGATTTATCTAAGTTGGTTCTTCATGAAAGCAGGTTATTGTTGAAGTTTTTAACTGAATAGCCAGCAACAAAAGAATTTCGCGTTAGATCCCTATTGAATATTAACCACCGATGCCCAAAGCTAGGGTGTAAATATTGACCTACGGACTTAAAGATATGAATTGAATCTATATACAAAATATGGCGTCGTTTCATCGCTATCGAGAGTAAGCACCCTTTGATCCCCACAATTCTTTGATTAGAATAAAATTGTGTAAACAAAATTGTTCTTTGTTTATTGATGATAGGTTTCATGAAGATAGCTCGTAAGGTGTTCAAGTTGTTATTTAGAATGACAGTTATACTCTATCTCATGCAGAGCAACTCTATATTGATCAAAATGAATATTGGTGCATTATATGATCTGACCGAACTCGTTTCAAATTCTTATCATGTACAACGTCATATCTTTTATGGGCATGTTTGACGTGGGCAATTTTATGGATGTGGGGTGCATGGATAAACGTAATCCAATCAGGCTGAGAGGGACCTGATTTCAAAATATACCCTGCCTGATTAACACGTCTGGGGGGTGTTTCACAAAGATCCTAAGTCGAACTTAACTTTAAGTTGGACTTAAATATTATGGAGAGCCATTTGTAGCCTTAAAATTAAATATTTCCAAAAGCAAAAATTTAAGTATTTTAGACTTTTTATAAATTCCACATCAAGAACATGAAATCTCCAAAGATAATAGAAAATATGAATGATTTGAATCAACATTTTATGCCTTTTAAAATAATTTTTACAAAATATTTTCAATGATGCTAATGGCTTTCCATAATTGTTAAGTCCAACTTAGAGATAAGTTTAACTTAGGATCTTTGTGAAACACCCCCCCCCCCCCCAGTGGTTTGGGTTCGACTCCAATCTCAATCACTGTTACGCTCACTAGGTGTGAACTCTCTACTATGAATTCCTACCTCAACCTTTTGTACCCTCTACTTTCGCGAAAAGTAACCCCATCTAACCATTTTTCTCCATCTACTTGTGCGATTCATCCTCTGTCTTTACCTCTCTCGTTCTCTCTTTCTCACACTTTCTTTCTCTCCCTTTTTTTTTGTTCTCTCTCTCTATCTATCTCACTATATCTCTGTCCATCTCTCTCTCTCTCTCTCTCTCTCTCACTCTCTCACTCTCTCTCTCTCTTTTTTTTTTTTTTTTATCTATTCCGCTCTCTTTTCACAATCGTACACCTACCTTTTTATGTTTTTTTCTTCAATTTCTCTAGACAATAATTATTCGTTTCTCTATCTGTTGCCACACTTGCCTACTTAATCCTGTGTCACTTCACTACAATAAACAAGATTTAGAATCTTTATTTCCAAGTGTCGCGCCTTGTCTGCTCAACTGCCATGTTTTATTTTCGAAACTGTATATCATTAGTATACAAAAAGCCTGCATTGGTCCCTAAACCAACTAAATAGCGATTGCGTTATTACTTACAAATGTAGCAGTCATACAATTGAAACCAATTACAAAGGTACAAATTCCACCATCTCCACTCTTCATATTCACGGCTGGCGTAAATACAGATGTCAAACGCTGAGCCCAAGAATGGTTGAGCTATTCAATCCACCACCCGCTTTCCAATGGGCCATACGAGTAGGTACAAAACACTAGACCCTGTCCAAGTGACTACTGCGGAAGCATTTCATGGACGACCTTTCTTCTCAATGGATCGTCCCTACGCCTTCCGATGACTTCTAAAATTCCCCATTTCAAATCAATTGAGCGACAGCTGACCTTGAAAGGAGTCAAGGCTAGTAGCTGAATGTGTCTTATTCAAAGTCGAACAGTGCAACGTGGCTTGAACGGCAATTTCACGAAACCAGCGGCCCTAATATTTCCTTCTTCTTGTTTAAAATCAAAGCCGAGTACCGTTCCTACCTTACCCGATCATCACGTGCCCATTGTTCTTGGATACGACAATGTATTTGTATGTAATTTAAGTAAATCTTGTTCTTTTAATCCAGCGATGTAAATATAACTTTTTTATCGGAACATCTTCATATTGTATTATTTTCCGCTCGTAGAATAAAGAAAACCATGCGTCAAAGAATTCCAACAGTACAGAATTTAAATATAAATTTTCTTTTTGGTGCTCCTTAAGCGTTTATATACTTAAGATATATATAGGCCTAATGATCCTTCCCTGTGATATATATATATTTTTACAAATGAAATTACTTGTTTTAGTGAATAGACAGTACGACAAAATAAAACAAGAAACAATCCAAACAGGCTGATATATATTGTCTACATTTCCTACCTAGTTGACCTTTCTAGCAGCAAACCTCTCGTGTCTCAGTTCGAACTCGTTTCTTGGTCAATTCGGTGGAAGATATTCTCCTCCCCCGCTAGCATCTTCTTACCCACATCTACTATGCATTCTTCAAATCGATATTTCGCCCTTCTTTTATTTCCTTCCCGCCATCTTTGTTCTTTTTGCAAAGTATCTCCCGAGTGAGTGTCCTCTTCACTTTTCTTGCCATTTCTTCTTGTCCGTCGGGTCCCTTTGTCCGCCGTTCTTTCCTCCTTCTTCATTACTTACCCTTTCTTACAAAGCCTGAATCTTATGTCGGCCAATCCATTTTGATTTGTCCACTATTACCCTCATTGAAATATATCTTCCAGTTAGTCCTAGTTGAAGCTAAACATGATTCCACCTTTGTCTGTTTTTGTGCAGCAAATTTTCCATTCTCGGTCTATACGATTTCACATCTTGTGACATAGGTAATACAGTCGCCCAATTGGACTATGGGCTGGCCTCTCTATCTCTTTTGGAGGCTAGGGACTTGTGCAATTTCGTATGATTATATTCGAGAAAGAAATTAGTCTCTGAAATTAAAATATATTTCGGGTTTATAGGCCAATATGAACCGCACACTCTTTTTTTTTATTTGAAATTTTGTTAGTTTGTGTAATAAATAACATATAGTCTCCATCATTATTGTATATGTGCGATCACAACTGAAGGCATAGGTAACAGTACGAAGCGCCCAAACGAGTATGAACTCTGAAACTCTACGAGGCTTGGACAATGGAGACTTCTTTCGTTTCGTAAATAAATATGAGGGAGGGGATGTAGATTTTCGTAAAAGATTCTAAAATAGTAGGACAAGGAGATAAAGCCTCCAGGAGTTTAAAACAAAAGTGTATTAATTTCATCTATCAAAAACACTGCATGTACCAGAGTATTTCATGTTTTACACTAAACACAAAGTAAATGAAACGGTCCAGATTGGGTGAACACACTGTATTTTACTTTTTTAAATTATCGATTGGTGTGTTCGGAATATTCAATCGTCTCACAAAACAAGGTACTGGTTACAAATTACACACATTGTATGATACGGTTCTTCTATACTGAGGTATCACTTTAATAAATTCAATATGTATAGCTCATAAGTAATAGGTCATAAGTTATTCTCATTATCATCATTATTATCTTTAATAAGTTTTTTTTACCTGTCTGTAAATATTACTATTTTAACTTAATTTTATGACTTAATTTTATGACTGTCGGGGACCCCACTGGAAAAAAGCTCTCGAGCTTTCTAGGGTAATCCTGTTCAAGCTGACTTTAATACTTTTGATCTGTTATTCTTGTATATTGTTGTATGTTGGAAGATTGGCAAATAAAAATCAATCAATCAATCAATCACTCGGAAAGAGAACTCAAACTCGCAATTGATACACTTTAAGGCATAACATTATCGAACGCAAAGAAATATTGTAGACGGCAAAAAAAAATCAATTAAGTCATTGAAAATACTGCATATTAGTGAATGTCGACAATTTTGTATTGCAATAGGTATTATGATTAACAGATGGTCGGACTTCGGTAAGAAGAGAACAAACTGTGTTCTTTATTGATAAACTACCTTCTAGATTCTAGCCGTGGTGAACTCATTACTGCTTTTTAATTCATGTTTATAAGGTGTAATGTAGCCTAGACGGTAATCAGTCATTGTAGCAACAGGTGACTGATTGACGTACCGCCTTTCCCATTCACACGGCACTTCTCCTGCTCTATACCTGCTCGTTTACTCCTCCCTCTCTTCCTCTCTCCCCTCTCCCTCTCTTCCTCTTCCTCTTCCTCTCCCTCTCCCTCTCCCTCTCCCTCTCCCTCTCCCTCCCCCTCTCCCTCTCCCTCTTTCTCTCCCTCTCACTCTCTTGCTTGCTCCTGTTGTCTTCACTGAGTCCTCCTTGAGTGACTTCCTGTTTCTGTTTTTATCTTGTTTCATACGTACTCCATGGACCTGTTGCATGTATTTGCTTGTCTATCGTCTCCTTTGCAATCTCTCTATCTTCCCTTATTCAAATGTCAGGGTTGCTTTTCTTTCTCTAGACCATGGAGTGTTGTGTTGTGCGCGTCTTTCTATCGACCTCTTTTCTCTGCCTCTGTATCTGCCTGATTGTCTGTCTCTCCTCTCTCTCTCCCTCTCTCTCTCTCTCCTCTCTCCCTCCCCTCTCTCTCTCTCTCTCTCTCTCTCTCTCTCCCTCTCACTCTCCCTCCCTCATTCTCACTTCCTCAACTGCGATGTTGAACTTCTTCCCCCTCATCGTCTACCGGTTCATTTGCTATGCCATATGCCTGCAGAAAACATGAAAGTACGCGTCATGTTGCATGATCTGCATGCATTGCAATTCCATACGAATCTTACCTCCATTAAAATATAAAGCTGAGGTTTTAGTATACATGAATGTGCTTTACTTGGCGCCACAGCTCATTTCGCCCTTCTTTTTTCATGATGTTAATCCTCTTAAATGTTACACGAATCATTGTTAACTATTTTTCTCTGTCTCATCACCTTTACACGGGTTTTGTAATCCCTCTTCCTGTCTGTCTCTTTGTCTCTCTCTCTCTCTCTTTCTATTTTAAGTAATATTAAGCTCCCTTTCTTTTATTTATCTATAAATATTGTATATTAATTGCATTTATTAATTCGCTTTAGTTGAAACGTGTCCCTTTCTCACTATTTGCTACCCCCCCCCCCCCACTCTCCCCTCTCTATGTCTTTGATGTAACTTGTTTACTAATCTCTTCTTTCCATTCCTTCCTTACCGCTTCATCTTTCCCCCAAGCTTGTATGTAATCCCCTGTCTCCATCTCACTTCATTTCTCTAAGTGTCTTTACACCTACACATGTACCACAACCACCCTCTCTCTCTCTCTCTATCTCTCTCTCTCTCTCTCTCTCCCCTTTCCTTTTTTTAAATATTATATTCTTATCGGTCATTTGCAAATAAATCCTTTCTGTTCAATCCGTTTGTGCTATCAGCTCCTTTTCCTGCTATCTCTTTGTCGCCTACTCATTGCTCGATACTTAACGGTCAATTTGATATTTTCGCAAATACGACCAATTCCCAGCCCCATACCTTTCATGTCCTTCTAATCTTACATTGTGAAAAGCTCGGGCTAAGAAGTAAGAATCCGTGGCTAGCAACGGTCTGAGGGATTTAAAGAGAAGGTTGAGTTCTGGTCATGCGATTGCATTGTGTACGAAACGGTGTGGAATCGACCAGAAAAGGTTGTTCATCTAGTATATAAGAATTTGTGTGTATTGTAAGGTTCTAAGATTATCAAAATGATAAGAAATTTGGCCAAGTCTTGGTAAAGTTACAAACACTGTACACAAAAATATGTATATGGGACTACACGAACACGTGGCGTAAAAATCCTACACTGGATTGTTACGATGTTACATGACATATTTAGAATATGAAGGCATTTGAAGAGCCATGCTTTTCAGGGAACATGTCTTATCTGATGTTCTTCCACACTTGCCTAATAAGAATGATGACGCTCACAAATTATTTTTCACCTCTTCCCAGAACTCAACCTGCTCTTTAATGCAAGATGTGATGACCAAAACGGTCCGCGGTTTGTAAGAAAATCTGTGTTCACTGCGGTTGACACTATTCACTGTTGTCAAGATTTTAGCATCTTTAATATATAATTACTCCAAGATTTTGATCATCACGCTTTAGTCTTGTATGCCCACGAGATTGTCACGTTTAACATTTGATGGTAATGTGAGGGAGAATGGTTTGATCTATGCTAACATAAATCACTCAAGGCACGACTTTTGAGGAGGAACAGAAATTAAAACTACATTTTACCGAGCACGTCATGTCTTCGGAAAGTAAACACTTGACAACAATTTTAGGGAGAACATGATAGCACTGCTGCGTGATGCTCAGCAGGAATGTATGCTTGTTTTGTCCATATCATTCTCTCTCTCTCTCTCTCTCTCTCTCTCTATCTTTCTTTCTCTGTTTTATCCCTCCCTCTTTTTCTCTCTCACACTTCATCAACACATTTCATGATTTTAATGTAGGCTTTAGGCACTACATTAAAGACAAACATTGTCTTCAAAATAGACCCATGATGTCGAGAGAAATTAGAAAAAAGAATGTCAACAGCACAGCCAACTTTGTACTTAGATGCTTTCAACTCATCAACAGAAAGAGAAAAGGGAGGGGTAAAAAAGGGAAAGAAGAAGGAGGAAAAAAGGGAAAATGCATCCCAATAGGACGATAATGGCTTTACGGTCTAGCAACATCACGTTTAGGAAACTTTACGAAGGAGACACTCAATTAAAAATAAATAAACACGGAGAAAACTGATAATAAGAGAAAGAAGAAGCTTGATACCGAATAGGAGAGAGTACAGGGTGATAGTTATTGTAACGGAGAAACAAAGACAGAGACAGAGACCAAACAAATCAACCATGGTTGTCAATAGTTCTCACTCGCGAGTGCCCTCCCAAGGAGTAAAAAAGAGACGGAGACAGAATCAGGTAGGGAAATGAAAAATGGGTTTACTGAGGGCTATTTATAACTTTGTAGAGGGTGGAAAGAGAAATAGGGAAAGAGAGAGAGAGAGAGAGAGAGAGAGAGTTTAGAAGAGACACAACAACAACGTAGAATGTCAACAGGTCTTCTGTTGATGACGTTTCTTCAAGTAGTCAATAGGGTCATTCCTAATATTTCCTCTCGATTTGGTAATGCCAATTCCAGCCTCCGTTTTATAGACATGTTTTCATCTCTACGTAGGCCTTTCCCCCTGCAGACGCGCTGTTGGATGGCAATTTTTGTTTGTTGTATAAAGTGCATTCGTTTTTTTTTTACCCAGATCACTGTCGTTTTCTGATTTTTTAAGGGTTCGTGTTCGTTGCTACAGTTCACTTGATTAATGCGGTACATGTGTGTATAGTTCGATGGAAGTTGCTTTTATAATTAATCCTAGTCAAACCTTTCAATTATTAATTCCATATACCATAACCGTGACGTACACAACATGCACGTCGATAATTCACGTTTAACGGAAAAAATATATATAATATAATATAATTTCATATAGGCCTATGCTGAATAGTATTTCGTGTCTTAATTAAAACCACACAATCTGTACAAAAGATGGGATGTTACAAACTCTGCTAGTTTTTCAAATGTACTAATATGTATATTTATTTTGTGTGCGAATGAGTATATAACTATGAGGGATTTAACCTGTTGATCCCCATCAATATGATGCTTAGACCCGTATGTGCCTATTATAAGATGGTGTATATTCGTTATTGTTTATGTCATTTCTCCCATTTGTTTTATTAAAAGTTGAACGATCACTTTCAGCCACTTTCTCTTCATTGCTGTCTCGGTGCTAGAACCAAAGTCTACCTTTACCTATACAGATGTTAATCTTTTGACTGAGTTGCTTAGTGAGATATATCAAATTTGTGAATTTTAAAAGCAATGGTACCTGTTTATCGGTATATAATGTACCCAGCATACGGTGTGTAATGCACAAGTCCGCTATACATGATATAAGGTCTCTATGTGAATAGTCAGTAACTTACTGTTGAGCATTCCCGAAATGTCAATGATTGCAAATATGTGATAAATTTCTTTTTTTGTTCATGTTTTTTGTGTGTGTGCTAATTTTTTTCGGGGATGGCTGTTTTTTGGTTTGTTTCTTTTTTATTTTTAATTGCTGCTTTTTTGCATGGATATAGTGAAATTCCCAGTGACAAAAGTGACTGATGTGATCATGTAAATGTCGCATTTTCTATTTTTCTTGAGAGGGAACTCACTCATTTTTATTTATTTACATCTTCTTCGTCCTTTTCTATTCTAATTCCTCTTCATTTTCTCCTCCCCTTTGTTAACTCATAATTCTCACCCATGATTGTAGCGTCACAGACTATTTTATATCTTACATCACCAACGAGAAGGTATTCAATTTATAGTCTGGTATGCCTACCCTAATCAATGCATGGGTGATATCCAGTGTATTGTATTTAATCATTTCGTAATTGACTCTAATTTCCATTAAACCGCAAGAGAGGCCTTTGATGTTTTAAATTAATGAGCAATAGCTCTGGTATTACTATTCTTCAATTTCGATACCTCAAGGTTACACTATAGAGTTCATTATACTTTCACACCGTCAAATAAAATTGACGATGGCAGTTTTTTATCACCATCTAGTGCCAATTAATCGTCATACTATTTAATGAGATGTTAAAGGTAAAGCAGTTGAGTTATACATTTTGACAGACATGCAAAAGTCATCGTAGACTCGAGCTAAATTTGGTAGTATTTACTTTGATAAATCAATAGTTGCTACTCCGATAGAATTGGAGATGTGTTTGTTGCTGAACCCATTCTGATCGCAATTGCTACAATACTTTCACGAAATGACTATATACTCCACAGGGAGTGGAGATGGTGGATAAATTGTGTGCCTACATGACATCATTATGATATTACAAACTACAGACGGCTCCTTTTTTGATAGTTTTTGTTCAAAAGAGAAATCAGACATTTTGTTAACAGCTTGATGGAGGCGAAAAAACAAATTTGGTGTTAAAATATTACCTTCTGGTAAGCATAATTACTCCTATTGAGAATTGCGACGAAAGGAATTATCTTTCTGTCTCCCTCCCCCCCCCCCCCCCCCCCCCCCGCCCCTCCCCCTCCCCCCTTCCCCTTCCCCTTCCCCCTCCCCTCCCCCTCCCCCTCCCCTCCCCTCTCTCCTGTCTGCCGATGGTCGTCTATGACAGGGAATAAACACGTGTCTGTCATGCTAATCATGTTAATAGCCTCACTTTCACCTTATTCACATTGCATTCGGACTAATCTGTGGTGCTTGGTTATCGAGAATCGTTTGTATTCATCTAACGCCGCTCCTCCTCCTCTCTCTCTCTCTCTCTTTCTCTCTCTCTCTCCCCCTCACTCTCTCTCTCTCTTTCTCTCATCATCATCATCTATCTATCTATCTACCTTTAGTTAGCTTCTCCATGGTCAACTGAACTTAATATAGTTCTCGCACTTGCTGTCTGCCTCCCTATCTCTCTCTCTGGCTCTCTCTCTCTCTCTCTCTCTCTATCTTCTATGAATTTTATTTGCCTGGCCTCTGTCCTTGTTATATCTTTATACAGGCCTCTATCTCATTTTATTGTATTGTATTTTTATTATTAACTTGTTGAATCAAACATAATATTACATGGCTACGACTTTAAGAAATGATGGAGATGAGGATTAATTATGTCCGCATTGGGCATTGTGAAGTCGGAAGCAGACAATGATTAATATCCCCAATACCAAGCAGTATTGACGAAGGGAGGTCCCAAGGGAACTTTCCCCGACTTTCCGTCTCATTAACATCATAATAGAGACATTCAAGACAGCGCTATTGATTGCATGACATTGAATTGGAATGATGCGGTAATAAAGCATGAATAAAAATTATAGAACATTGTCTACCTCATCTCCCTTCATGCACATGTAATTGTGTTTACTTCTTTCTCCCTCTCCTCTCCTCTCATTTCTCTCTCTCTCTCTCTCTCTCTCTCTCACTCTCTTTCTCTCTCTCTCTCTCTCTCTCTCTCCCTCCCTTCCTCACCTCTGTCTTCCCTTTTCTCATTCTCGTTGTTTTTTTCCTAGCCATTTAATTTTGCCCCCTGACCCCTGTCTGCCTCTCTGTCTAAATGTCGTACTCTCTCTCTCTCTCTCTCTCTCTCTCTCTCTCTATTTAATTACTTCTTTCCAGTACCAATACTATTTTCCCAAATGGTTTAATGATGTGAAGGATGTTGCTTTTAATTTGAAAATGATCATGGATGCTTATGATTTGATAAAAATGACCATAATTAAATTATAACTAACCTTAATACACCTTTCATAGGAATTTTATGGTACATTACATGATGACATTTGTCAATAACATGACATACATGGATTCAGTGGCGGATCCAGGGGGGGGGGCCCGGGGGGCCCGGGCCCCCCCCCCCCCCCCCCTTGAGAAAAAAATCATGTAAAATCACGCGATTTTTACCTTTTTGGGGGGGGGGGGGTGCAAATTAAAAATTTTAGAGGGACCAAAAAAAAAAAAAATGTGCTCACTACCCCCTAGGGCAACCACCATCTAGGACGACTACCCCGACAACCCCCCCCCCCCCCAGGACAACTAACCCCTAGGACAACTACCCTCCGTACAACTTACTCCCGTACAACTACCCCCTAGGATAGTTATCATAGAGGATGGTTGTCGTAGGAGGTAGTTGTCTGGGGGTATTTGTCCGGATGGTAGTTTTCCGGGAGGTAGCTTTCCTAGGGGGTAGTTGTCCTAGCGGGTAGTTGTCCTAGGGGGTAGTTTACTGGGGTATTTTCCGGGGGTAGTTGTCTCATGGGGTTGTCGTCCTAGAGGGTGGTTGCCCTAGGGGGTAGTTGTCTCAGGGGGAAGTTTACTGGGGTGGTTATACGGGGATGGATGTCCAGGGGGTAGTTGTCTTAGAACCTTTTTCGAAATCAGATCTATATATATTTAACAATTCTGCAAAGATGATGTCCAAATAACATGTTCACATCTAATGTAGATAGTGTCTTAGATTGATTCACACTCTGGTCGAATGCAGGGCATATTGAGGTGGAAGCTCGGTTGTTTGCAGAATTTGGTTAATTTCGAGCAAGTTCTACACATTTTCCATTGAATAGCAACAACAAAGATGTGTTTTAGATCGATCTCCACATTGGTCAAGCAAGTGCAGGCAGGTTGAATGTAGAAACCCGATTGTGCGTTGAATGTATGTAATTTCCCATGAATTCTACAAACAAGCTCCATTGAGGAATTATAATGTGTGACACACTAACAGCTCATTACTCGAACCATTTCTGTCAAGATGTCAAGACAGTCGGTCAGCATCAAACAAAGATGTATTTTAGATGCAGGCAACTTGAGATGAAAACCATAAGACATATACATCTCCTCCGAAAGCTCTTCAGCTTTATTTTGAGCTTTACTCATTCTTCTGTTTATGTTCATTCTACTATTAGATGAATATATATCATTTGAAAACATGACTTACGGTAATCTAAAAAGAGCATAGACAGGAACGGGATATAACACTGGTATTAACTATACTATCTATTTAGCATTGTCGTGCGTGAAAGGCAAATGAAGGCGATCAAAATAATGGAGTAAAAAGGCAAGAGTATGAGAGAAATATTGAATAGAATCCGACAGGAAAGGCATAGGCAGTTATTGTAATATGAATACAGTGTGTATGAGGCTGTGAATCAAATGAATAGTGACTGGTGAAGTTCATACTTTTCATCATTGATTATCCTTAGAGCAGGCACGCAATATAATATTTATCACGATACATCGCATATATTGCGACACTGTAGCTTTTTGCTGTGAGGTTCAAAGGGTGTTTTGCCGACGTATGATAATGAACGAGATGGAAAAATAGCGAGGTGCAATAATAAAGAGAGACAGTGAGAGAGGAAGAGAGAGGGAGAGAGAGAGAGAGAGAGAGAGAGAGGAAGGGAGGGAGAGAGAGAGAGTTGTGAAATGAAATTGGAAGGGGGATAAAGGAAGATGGAGATCTCGAGAATGGACAGAGGAAGAGAGAAAGATACCAGCACAAGGAGCGCGAAGATTATAAAGAGGATGAGAGAGACTGAGAGATGTATGTAGATAGAGAGAGAGAGAAAGAGAGAGAGAGAGAGAGAGAGAGAGGAAGGAAGATAACGAGGAAGGGTAGGATGGGAGGCGAGATAAATAGAAAACATTAGGGAGAAAGGGAAAGAGAAAAAATAAAAGGAGAAAGTGAGAGAGACGTTACAACTTTTAATCGAATGCCTGATGCAAATCCTGTGCATTTGGCAATATGCTGTACTTGCCTGAGAGTACAAGACCAAATTATTTAGTTGGCAGCGAGCGATTGAGTGAATTAATTGAAATTATCTTGGAAATTAACATTAGTGTGGATGGAATACAAACGATGGGAGTCTAAAATCAACAACATAAAATCTAGCGAGGGATAAACAGTGTATTGGGCGTTAAAATGTGCCTCTTCACGTATCATTTCTGTTAGATCACTCTTGCCTTGACAAATATACAGGAGGCAAAATATTTCATCAAAGCTTTTTCACCAACAAGATGGAAAACGTAACAAAAATACGAGGCCAGAAGACCAAGAGAGATGGTGAGAGAGAGTGAGAGAGAGAGAGAGAGAGAGAAGGAGAGAGATTTTTTTTTTGAGGTCAGGGTGAAATACAATATGCGCCTATTCAGGACTATTTGTGTGCAATGAAATGAAAGATTAGTAATTAGGAAGGAACGATACGTGTGCTCCTAATTGCATGAGGTCAATTGATAAATCGTCTTATAAAACACACTCAGTATATTATATCATGTATAAGCGGACGGTTCTTCAGAAACGAAATATAGCCATGATGATATTCTGTGCTATGCTTTTATTGTAGAGCGCGTGATGCAGGGTGTGTGTAGAGATACGACAGAGGGGAAAAAATAATACATATTCGACTATATCGAAAATATATGTTGAAAGCAAGAAAATGATTACAAAATTCATATTCCTATTGAAAGTAATATCATTACTCAGGAAAAGGTGAAAATAAATGTCCACAGTTTGAGAAAGAGGTGAAAATACATTTCTAGACATAATATACTTTAATCGTTTTAGATAGACAAAGTCTAGGAAATAAAGTGGATTTGATAGGAATAATTGTATGAGTGGAGGAAATATGTAACGTTTCTTCTCAAAATAGCTGTAAATACACATAGACGTTTTGCTATTTGCTTCGATGTTGTTATACTACATAGCTCCTTATGTGCTATTTAGATTCCAAACTATTTCGCTGATGAAAGGCGTTTTATAATCATTCAGAAAATGTGGGGACAAGATGATGCAAAAAAGGATAAGTAGTTTGACAGTTTTAGATCAATCTCCTCTCCGAGGATTACTTCGTATTAACGTCAGCTTACTAGTCGATTTGGGAAAATAATAAACCTAACACCTAAAGCAATATTGACGTGAATGAAGTATAGTTGTATCGATTTAATATGGTCATAGTACATGTGAATTATAATTGCAAATGGGTTGTTCATTGGACCCTTTCCCGCCTCCCATTTTCAATCCATAGTGGCTCAATTGAACTGTAATGTAATGAGATTGTCACCACCAATATGATACATGTCTCTGTGTTTATCAACTCATGAACCACACAGACTAGCATTGACATTTAGTAGCTAATCCCAAGTGTACATCGCCTACGATAACCCCGGGCCGTATTAAGACATACTACGGTGCGCCGAATCTTTCTGCATGCGTGGATATAATAATACGAAGCTACACGCACCGGCGCTGGCTGAGCTGGCTCGCCAATTCATCAGGAATATAGAACCATCAATATTATTATGATTAAGGATGAGGGAGTGCGCGATATGATGTGCGTGAGAGCGTGAGTGTGGGTGAGCGCGAGAGTGGGTAAGGTTCTGTTGTTACTGCAGTGTTTCGTACGCAAAGACCAGGGGAGGAGGTTTCTATTACTCATTGATGCGTACATATCGCTGCGTGTCGTAGCTGTAGCGAGATAATAGAGGTCCCTGGTCATTACGGGGCTAGCCGTGCGTGACCGGGCCGACCCCTAGCGGTATATATCACAAGGCCTATATGGTATTTGAAAGGAGTAGAAGTCATGGTGATGGTCATGTCTATATCGGATATTACTCTTGTCCAGTTTATGAATATGTAATGATGATTAATTACTCTTTATCAGCTACATCGTAATTTTTTCTGCATGATTATGCAGCTTTCCCATTTTCATTCGTGTCCCATTATTTCTGTCCTCTCTTTCTCTTTCTCTCTCACTATTTCAGCCCCATTTACCACAGACATCCCCCTTTTTGATGAACTATTTTAAGTTTATTGTTTCATGATAATTTTGATATGATTTGAAAATTCCTGAAATAAACATTGCCATAGTCATTTTTTTTTCGGGGGGGGGGGGGGGCGGGGGATCGAATCTTACTCTAAGTTACATCCTCATTTCCCCATTAATCTATTTATATCACTTTACGTTTCACTCATAAACATAACAATCGGATCATAATCCAATTACTTAAAACCAGTCTACCCATGACCATTTCCTGATTGTGTCCCCCTATGTTCAGCGCATGCTATGCATTCGAGCAACATGGGCGATAATGGATTTTACTCATTCAATCTGATTTATAATGGGATTAAACATGCTACAGGGGGGAAATAAACATACAAACAAACACACATCATGGTTGATGGATTGGATGGAGGATGGTGCAATATTCCCGACTAGTAATATATCTCAATGATCATGTCGCATGTTTATGGAAATACCAAGTGTATTGTGTTATTACTGAACTCCTTAACCACCATTACCAGATGATGCACTTGATGGTATTTTGAGCCGTGTATAGCACCATCCTCTCTTACCATTTATAAACTTTGTTACATACACTAATTAAAACCACTGCATACGAGAACTGGACAGACCCTGTATGGGAAAGAGAGATTTTAGAAATCAACAGGTTAAATGAAAAAAGTCAGGGTCATCAGTTAACACGATAGCAAATACTTTCGAAAATTCAACCTCACTCAATTTATATAACATTGTATTGAAATTTGGGAACGTGACAATGGCGTATTGCGTAATCCGAGCATAGCTCAGATAGGACATACAATGTGGTATTATAATTTCCCTTTTAATCGGTTGATTTTCGGGAAAATATGCGATTGTGGTAGTTATTCTTATTAACCTCTGTTTGTCTGTCTGTCTCTCTCTGTCAATCAATATTTTTTCCTCCTTCTCCCTAATTCACTATGTCCATCTGTTTTATCTCCCCTCTCTCTTTCTCTTTCTCTCTCTGTTTATGTCTCTCTCTATGTCTCTGTCTCTCTCTCTCTGTCTTTCTCTCTGTCTGTCTCTCTCTCTCTCTCTCTCCCTCTGCCTGTCATATTCCCTCCCTCCTGCCTACTATACATCTGCGTATGCGATGTGTTTGCTTCTAAACAGTGTGCCTTGAAGACTTCCAAAATTGCGTCTTTAATAGTCCTTATTGGACCCCCAGAACATATACCTTTAAATACAAATTCTGATACCAACTATGCTAGATGAAATACGCTATGACATCCCTTATCATAAGCATAATGAGAAAACATTTTTGTATCATGCAATATGTAGCATTTATGCCTTCGGTAGAACAGTGGCCATAATGTATGAATAAAATGAATAGTTTGCTCTCCTCTAGCGTTTGTAATCAAATGATTCATCATGTACCGTCATTCAATCGAAGTTAATTCAATAAATGATCGCATCCGGGACGGCTTCAATTTCTTAGTAAGTGATTGATTTTTCTCCTGAGGTTTCTGGAAAATTGCGTTTTATCAACTAAAATACTCCTAGGAGGAAAAAGACGAAATGGTTTGCGAGATGAAAAAAGGGACTTTACGTCGTTGTTATCATTTATTACATTTTTCTTCCTTTTTAATGAAAATGCAAAATCGTAACCGGACACCTACATGTACCTCCTGGACAACCACCCCGGATAATCACCCCTAGGACAACCACCGTCTAGGCAACTGCAACCCCCCCCCCCCCCCGACAATCAACCTCCAGGACAACTACCCCCTAGGAAAGTTGTCTGGGGGAGGTCGTCCTAGAGGGCGGTAGCCCTAGGGGTATTTTTCCTAGGGGTAGTTGTCCTAGAGATAGGTTATCCTAGAAGTGGTTATCCGGAGGGTGGTTATCCAGGGGGCAGGTCTCCTAGAACCCTCTCAAATAGTTCTGCGTTGTTCCACGATCTGGTAACAAGTTAGACAAACAATGTAATGCATACCGCTCTGGGAGCTCTAGAATTACATCCCAAATGATTAAAAGATGTCTTGTTATTGAATCAATTTACTTCATTACGTTACCAGATTGAAAGGCTATCCGAATAATCGATGCAACTAAATCGTTGACTCCGATGGCTAGAAGTTCTTCTTCCTAGAGACCAATTATAGGGAAATCCAACCTTAGTAACAAGTTGAATTAGTTAAACGAGAAAATACTGGAGAATCAGGTCGGTGAAAGTTTAAAGAAATTCTGCAGATGATACGGAAATCATCAACGTTTGGAATCTACATTGGCCTATTTTGGGACAATTCGTCCACTTTTTGAACACTGAGAAGCGGGGATGGGTTCAAGATATTTAAACTTTTCCCAAGCTTTCGTCCATTACAGAGTCGTGGGCGAACTTATGCAATTTATGATAATGATTCGTGCTATGAGAAAACAAAATCATCTTATTTTGTTCCGTTCTACGGTTAAAATATTAAGAGGAAAACAGGATCAAACTGTTTGACAGACCTAAGACACATAAGCTCTCTCCGAAATGTCAAATATATTTATACATCTCTAATTATACAGTTATCAAACCTAATCGGTTCCTCCCGCCATGAATAAAACAATACGAGAATGCCAAGGCAATTAAATTGCAAAAGTGCTTTTGGAATTAGAATGGTTATTTTCTTGCAACTCTATTATCTTTAGGTTAGGTGTTTACATATTAAGTCACGTGGTCACCTTGTCTTTTTATCATAATGGATAATAAAGGTCAAAGGCGATACACGTTTCTCCTTTTCCGGTTTCACATCATCATGGTCATTAGAAATAATATTTCCTCACGTACATGTACATGTAGGCGCATTACTCTGTTAAATTGTACACAATATATACTGCATTGTGTTATCATTGATAGATGGATATAGAAAAGTAATGCCTGAAACACCTACAAATGATATACGGTTCTTTATGTCAATGAAAGATGACTTTTTAATTGAAATTGAATTATAAATAAGAAGGAGACATTAGTTATTTATTATAAACTGCTAGAACCGATAATGCTCCCCCACCTTGCATGGTCTGTAAAATGTTGGAAAACTCATATAAACTCAGTACAGAGTGAGTCAAAAGAAAGTTTACACCTAGAAAATTGCTAATTATTTTATAAATTATCTATGAACAGTAAATTATTATGCATCATATGAAAGAGCGTTTATCCCAAATCATTTGGTATCATTTTTTAGTGGTATGTGTTCACGTTTGAATGGACAGGAGGCATTGTTTTCTAGAGTGCAAAAATCGACTTGCGCCAAAATTGCTTTAATATGTGATGTTTGAATAAAACAATCGGGATTTGGGTATTAATTCGGTCTTTGCAGATCCAAATAACATCCCTAACACAATTAATCATGCCACACATATCTAATATTTAATATCAAATATTAACGAACATTATTTTGTGCGTGTGTGTGTGTGTGGCTTTGCTTCTGCAAAAAGCATATGCAATGCATTTCATTTGATACATTCAATTCATTTTCTCATTTCGCTAATCCAACATAATACATACTGTAGGCATCACTTTGGCGCAAGTCAATGTTTGCACTCTCGCAAACAATGCCTCCTGTTCATCCAACCGTGAACACATACCACACGAAAATGATATCAAATGTATTGGGATAAAACACTCTTTCATAAGATGTATAACAATTTGCTGTTCATATGTGACTTTTAAAATTATTAGCAATTTTCTAGGTGTAAACCTTTTTTTGACTCACACGGTATAGTACTATTTCAACGCCTTCAGTCATCAAGATCATGTCGATGCTAAAGACAATTTCACTCAGGAGTGGAAAAGTAGGGCATCAATAAGGTCTTCCCATGCGTCCCTCTTCGTAACGTTATTAGGGGTCGCCTCACAGCTTTTAATTCTATATTATTGTCCTTAAGTGCATTTTATTCATTAGGCCCCGGATCACTGTCTAATATAGCTTGAGGTCACGCCAATCTTCAGAAGTACTGTTTGTCATGCCTGTCGCCTCACATGGGTTTTCCCCACTTAACTCCTGATCATGGAACTAGACGTTTACTCTTTCTTTACTTCTGCTAAACCTTTGCCTCTATCTCCCCCCATCTCATTTTCTTTCTCTGTCTTCATCGTTCTCTCTTCCTGTTTTACTCCCTTAATCTATTCTACTCTCTCGCTTCGCTTTATTTTTGTATATCACCCCCGGAACTAACACACATACACCCGCGTATGAGTGTGTGAATGTAACCGATCTTATACGTTTTCCCTTAAGTTTTATTCTTTGAACGCCAATTAAGCGTGTTTAAGCCGGAAATCTTCTTATTTTCCATTTTTCTTACAAACGTAAACATTTCACACTTTCTGTTTTCACCCTTACTCATCCGAGCCCCCTTTTCTGGCACAACTTCTACTTTTCATGGATGCTATCATTCTCAGAAATATTCCATCGATTATCTTCTCACTTTGCTTTGCGTGTCCCCCCTCCCCCTCCACACTTCCGTTTTAGCATCCATACGCTCTCAAAAACATTTATTTCCAATTGGAATATAATCTATTCAAATTTGAATAGAAAGAATACTAGAAACACTTTAGAGAATATATAGTTTTTATTAATATTTGATTATATATTTTTACAGTTTGAGTCTACGATATCAAAGTGACTTGTGTTCCAGACGAAAGTGAACAATTGCGTATTCAAGGTTATTAAACATCTGTTTTATCAAAACACAAGTGAATCGGCTGCCACGGAAGCATATTTCCCTAAAAGTATACAAAAAAATTCTTTCTTTCCTTATCTTACATCGGTTTTAATTCACCTTCCCGTCCTTATCTTTCATAGGCTATCAGTCTCTTTGCTTTTTAGTCTGATGTTACCCTCCCCCCTTCAGCTCGCCTCTCGATATCCCAGGGCCGTGGCAGCTCGAGTACAGCTTCACGTACTCAACTCGAGTGCGAATATCCAAAGTTATCTCGTTCGCACGGTTTTACCAAATATGAATTATGATCACAACTGGGTTGAATTTTGGCAAGATAAGACGGTTTTGCCTTAGGCCTCAAGCCTTCCTCGGCCACGGTGCATTATAATCAGTTGGAATTGATACTGGCAACGACGAATAAGCGAATGCTCTCCTAACATTAAAGTACCTCATAGCTTATTTCACATATCTATGTCGAGCTTTCCCGAGCTTCAGGTCCTCCCGAGGTGTAAGACCTTGGAAAAAGACGCCGAAGGTGTCTGAACATGTTCACCTTAGGTTGTTACGAGACAATGCCGAGTTATGCGGAACTTCCCAGATCTTTCTCCGAGTTCTTTACGACTTATCTGGGCAGATGTGTTTTGAACAAAGTAAACGTCATCACTTTATAACAAAATGAGGCAGGATTCGATCTGGCTAATTTAATCACAGTTTTTTTTTAAATCTTTATAATATATATGGCTTAAACATTTAGACTTGTATAATAATTACGTTTACACTGTTTCACGGGAGAATACTGTTAGCGACGTTACTGTTCATGACTAATTAGATAATTAGATCAATAAACCACAATTAATGACAAAGACAAAATTCTTTTCGCAAGTTGGTATTCTTGGAAGAAACAATAATGGAAGATCATTACCATGTTTACCACCTTGCAAATTCGAATAGTGCTAAATCGGCCATGGAAGCGTTATTGGCGTCCCACAGGGCTAGTTCATGGGGTCTTTATTTTGAGTATAATTCGGTCTAGTTCCGTCTCGTTCCGCTCCGGACACATAAAGTGTGAAAGGGGCTTCAGTGTCAGTCGCGTCACGCTTGAGAAATATATCTGAGTGCGGATATCATCCCCAAGTCAACTGCGGCGGGATGTTATTGAAAATAGTCATCACGTTTCATAAATTTGAGAGGCTTTTTGGAGGATGCCATATTACTTCGATATTGTTTGTTTTTTCTTCAGACATCTGATTTTGATATAGCAATGAGGTCAACCATATTTTGGATGTCTAAACAACATAATATCATCGCGGTTTAAACTAATGGCCAATGTCCTGAAGTATTTACCTCTTAAACGAAACCCTGACTCGGCCAACCTTAAAAACCTCCTTGATCGAGGATTACATGACATATCAACAACGGATGTACAAGAGGGGAATTTTATGCCCGTGGATGACATCAATTGAAATTTCCATATTGAGTTTCTATAGGGCTGCTCGGCTAGTAAACTGGGTAAAATCTGTACAGTGCTTAGAAACATTAGTATTGATTTGTTATATTCTTGTATGTTACTTTTATCATTTTTACTAGAAATTTAACAAATTTAACAATTGGTTAACTGATAAACTTTTCTTCTTCATCTTTCCCACCACACCAGGTTGTACCTTCACCTCCAATCGATCGAGGACCTGCCTTCGAAGGGACACCGTGAGAATGTCTCCTACGATCCTGTTGTTCTCTCTTGCCTTCTTCCCGACTGCAAACATGTCCAGAAGTCCAAGTCTGCCAAGGCCTCACTCAACCCCGTCTTCGACGACACCGTCGTTTTCCCGCTCGACCGCACCAAGAGCGCGGAGAATGTGGCCGTCCGGATCTCGGTCTACGAGTCAGACGACCTGTGCACCAATGGCGCCTGTACCACTAGTGCCATCGGCCACGTGCTCTTGCCCGTGGTCGACTGCCTAACGCCTACGGACCATCCCCGAGAGTTCCGTCGACGGGTTGGCAGACGATCAATGGTAAGAAGAATAGAAAGGTCTCGACGTTGAGTTAACACGATCGCCAAGATTTCGGAAAACCAATGTCACGCAATTTTAATTTAAATGACATATAAATCGAATTTGATTTGATAGGTTAAACTACAGAGTGGTGAAATCACCCATGTGTTGACATTTTTTAAAGACTTAGCGATCATGTTAATTACTCCCGATATGGCTCTGCCCCTACCTAAAGCTGTCAATTTATATATAAGTAATCTCGTCGCATACGTAGTACCAAATTAAATGCTGTCATAAGTATTCATTTCAATTTTGTTTAATTCCGTATTGAAGCAAGTACTGACAAAATAATGCGCGTTATGTTCATCTTTCGAATTCAGATCATAATTAATCACCCAGTTAACACTGTTCAAAGCTTAAAGCTTAAGGCCCGGTCACACAGGGAGGACGCATGGGGAACGCACGGCCAGCGCATGGAAAATTTGCAATTTTGGCCAGTGCGTTGTCGTTCGCTAGGCGTGCGTCATCACTCGTTACTCGTTCGTCGAGCGCGCTGGACCCACGCTATGCATTCGTCGTCATACGCTGTGTGCGTCGGGATTTTTTGAGCATGCTCAAAAACGTGCGCCGAGCTCGACGCATGAATGTACACGCCAAAGGCACGCCAGACATGCGTGGAGCGCGCTAGACCAGCGCCAGACATGCGCGGAGCACACGCCCTGTATACGCACAGCGCGCAAGCTACACGCTGTGCATTTTGTGTCAGCTTGGTAGCTTTTCCAAAATTATGACAAAAGTTAGGCACACGGCCTTTTCCGATTTCCAATGCGCTGGCCGTGCGTCGTAGAACGCGGTGCATGCGTGGACCATTCGTCCAGCGCGCTAGCAACACGCTGTGCATTCGTGAAAGTTGTTATCATGTGCGCTCTGTGTGCGTCCTGTGTGCGCCCTGTGTGCGCCCTGTATGCGTCCAGCGCGCTAGCAACACGCTATGCATTTGGTGTCAGCTAGCTGTATCTTCGACAAAAGTTGGGCGCACGACAACGCACTGGCCAAAATAGGAATTTTCCAATGCGCTGGCCGTGCGTTCCCCATGCGTCCCCTCTGTGTGACCGGGCCTTAAGATTCAGAACGGGAAAATACCTTTAAAAAAATTGTTTTTAAATAGTTTTCACACTGTTATCAAATCATTTACATCGCATTTATATTAACAATGGTTAGTACATTTTGCTTTACATCGCTCCTTTCTGCAAGAAAATGTAGCCTAAAGGCCCGGTCCCACTGCACTAACGGATGCAAAGAGGATGTAAAACGTAAAAAAATCTTGCCATCCGTTGGAAAAACGCTATGCATCCGTTGTGTACTCATTGCATACGTGTTTCATACGCTCTATCCATCGAGCATCCGTCCACTGTGATTTCATCCGCGCAAAAAGTTTTGAGCTGCACAAAACTTTTAGAACGGATGAACTTCCGCCGTGTACGATGTACATCCGCGACAAATACGAGCAACAAACGTTATATGTCCGTTTTCATCCGTTAAACGTTCGCTGTATCCTCTCTGCATCCTCTGGGCATCCTTGCAACTCACATCCGCTGCAGCTGAAAACGGAAAGAAGGAGGAAAGATAACGTACATGGGACGTCTATATATCGTTAGTAGCACGGAAATAGAAAGGATTAAGCGTATGCATCTCGTATATAAAGTATTCAAAGCTGTCATCCACTTCCATCCGCTTTCATCCGCTAGGCTTCCGATGAACATTCCTTTAACATCCCCGCTACATACTACCCACGTCCGTTATTTTCCGTTTTGTTTTCGCAAATTTTCGCAAATTTTGTCCATTTCTGGAGCGGATGAAAACGGATGGAGCCACCCTCGAAATTGTTCTCGTCCGCTGTGTCCTTTATGCATACGTTTTGTGTCCATCGGCCAGTGGGACCGGGCCATAAGGCTTTGCCTTCGCTCTAAATGTGAAACATGTGCACACTTTCAAAATGTTGAACTACAAAAACAAAAACAAAATGTTGAAATAGCATTTTGCGAAGTGATACTTGAAATACATCGCGGGCACTTTGCAGCCTGGATTTAAATATTTCTGAGAAAACTGTTTTATAGAAAGACAAATATCTCGATGCAAACAGCTTTGCAAGGGAATGAGGGAGCAAACATGATAGAGAGAGTGACAGGAAGACAGGTTTGGGAACATTTTCACACATAGTGGGAGGGCGAGGGTGGGGGGAAGAAACACGGGGAGATACGTGTGAGATGAGTCAGAGATGAGAGGTGAGATGTAGAGAGAGATCATGAAACTTCTTAAACCTACTCAGGAGAAGAAAATGAAAATTATGCAGCGGAGAGGCAAACTCAGACATGGGTATGAAAATGTAGGCATAGAAGGAGAAGTGTTAGATATTCTTAGCACTTGTGAATAGGGAAGCCTGTCCAGTATGTGTCGTTCAGCAGAAGTATAGCTCATTGAAAGGAATCTTCCGTCAAAATACTCGCGGCTTATCTGTCTTCACTTTTTACATTTATTTACATACAATGAACTAATTTTGCATTTAACGGGGACACCATACCATAGGTTTAATTATGTGATACGAAAGCAAAATGTTTACCATAGGTTTAGTTTTAAGTCTTACCATTTATGCAAGTGAGGTCCATTTTTTAGGATAATAATTATTTGAAGGAATTGTTTACAAATGATCTTGACGTAACGATGCGCTTAGAGTATTGAAATGACGGGGTTACGAGTATCGATCCATACTCTCTATGACCCGTATTTTACTAAGTTAAATTTCAAACTAACTTCTTTTGTTAATCATGATTTCGAACAAAAGCTTTACAAAAAACCAGCGTCGGTTTCAAATTTACCAGAACACGGGCCGGTGCGTTTGCTTTTTTATGCACATACTGTCACCCAATAACGACTGTTAATCAGATTCTAGTCATAAATCAAGCATTCATGAAGTCAAGAATATCATCGTGAAGAATGTTTAACTCCGACGAATGCTGACGTAGAGTGTGTGTGTATAATGAGATGCTCCATCAAATATTAGAAAGAACTGTCAACATCCTAGGCTGTGAAAAGAAGCTAGAGAGATTTCGAAGTATACCGTCAGATCCGTCTTTCTTCAGCACTTGTACATACTTACAGCGCAATATCAATGGTGTTATACGGAATTCGTGAGCAATTGAAGCCAACAAAACAAAAAGTGCAAGAAATCTGTCAAAACTTGGTGATATTAAAACGTGTTTTGATGAAGTGTTCAATTTATTACTTCGTATTCTCTTTCCATCGTAATCCTTCTTCCCTTTATCATGTTATGTGTTGGCTCTATCATTATAACTCTTTTTATCCCATTTACTTCTCTCTCTCTCTCTCTCTCTCTCTTTCTTTTCTTCTCTCCATATATCTTAGATCACTGGTAACCTAGGTCGTCTGTTGATATCCCTGGCCTATCTACCTTCTCTGGAGAGGCTCTCCTGTGTTATACTACGGGCAAAAGAAGTGAAATGTGAGAAGGGAACCAATGTGTCTTCCCTAGGTAAAGTATACTTTTAGTGTCTTCATCTTTTAAGTTTAGTGTCTTTTCGTAGTCCAATGTTAAACTCAACACGTCTATAAGTATTATTAGGAACATATAAAACATTCGATGTTTCTTTCCGCCCATTGTACATTAAGTAAGCTTACATTTCTCTTTCTGTATTATTGTCTGTCACCCCTTCCCCAAATGTTCCCATGCTCTCTCTCTCTCTCTCTCTCTCTCTCTCGCTCTCTCTCCATTACATGATGTATCTCTCTCTCTCTCTCTCTCTCTCTCTCTATTTCTCTCCCCAACTCCTGCTCTTTCACGCACACCCACACATACCCCCTCAAAAAAAAAAACACGCTCCCCAATTTTACCCACGTTCCCTCTCTCTTATTATTTTTTTCTTTTCTCTCTCTCTCTCTCTCTCTCTTTCTCTCTCTCTCTCTCCTTTCTCTCCTTTCTCTTCTTTCTCTTCTTTCTCCCTCTTTTTCTATCTACATCAATCGTTCGCTTCACATGGAACTTTTCTCATGAACCTTCTACTTAACTTAAATAACATATTTGATATCTCGATCCGATATCGTTTTCTTCCAGTTACAGCCATATCAGCTTGTTATTGTCGTATAACCCCTGCCCTACATTATCACGCGCCTTCCTGTGTAAATTTAGCCACAAGTTTACCAAAACCTTTTTTCCCCATAACTTTGCTTGTTGCCGTTATATATTCCTATTGTAATAATCCCTCCAGGCTTCGTTTGTATAGTGCGTTACTAATGACTATCTCAATAACTTATTAAGTCGCACTACGTGGGAGCAATCATAAACCTTTATAAATAACACCATTTGTAGATAACATCTAAAGATCTGCATAATCCGTTTACCCGACATGTTGCGTGGTAGAAATATCAAGAAAATACAAAAGAGATAACAAGAGCTCTGTGACGCACTAAACAAATATCGGAACATAAAATGCCAAAGTGGAAAGACAAAAATAGAAATTTGATATTACATTTATTGTCATATAAATCTATAGTCATGACAATAGGAGACAAGTATTTCATAGTGTTTCTGTTTGGAGCCAGAAGGGCGTTACCGCTGGGTAAAACAATATGATATATCGTCATTCTAGCTCAGAAGTTCTTCGTTTCTAAATACATCTCGCCTACTCCAGTTTATGAATTCTTAGTGCAAAAAGACGCTTTTTGTTGTTTTAATTTTAAAGTCTTACCCGGGAATTTATTTGAATCGAATTGAATTCATGTATTCATCACCAGTATTGAAATCCTTGAAACAAAGGATATATAATGTACGATGACAATGCCAATAAAGCATAAATATTAAAATGACATGAAATAAAATACATGTTCTACAGCGATAAACCTTATAAAAAACAAATAGTTATAATTAAATTTTGTGTCAAGAGTAAAACAATAAATGACTATTTACACTTACTTTTATAAATGTAATGCTTCCTGGGAGAAATTTCAATTAATTAAACATATTTGTGGCTTACACCCAGTAAATAAGATCGATTGATCGATCTGTATTGAAAAACAAATCTTGGAACCAGCGGGACTTGAACTTGCATCAATTGCTTGCCGGGCAGCGAATCTAGCCACAAATATGTTTAAATAATTAAAATTTCTCCCAGGAAGCATTACATTTATAAAAAGGTATTGTCCTATGGCGGACTAATGAATATTAATGAGTCAGAATTAATCAGGGGAGCTTAGGTATTTGTTCTAGTTCATCGTGACTGTGCTATGGACCAGTAATGGCCTGGTGGTTGAGTCGCTGCCCGGCAAGCAGTAGATGCAGGTCCAAGTCCCGCTAGTTCCAAGATTTTTTCTGACTTGTTTTTCAATACAGATCGATTTATCGATCTTATTTACTGGATGTAAGCCACTAATAATAAATACAATGAGTTTGTGATCAATGGTAAAATACAGTCAGAAATAGTACATGTGCTAGTCGAGCCTGACTCTCGTTATCTAAAGCGTAAAATAAAGTAAAAGAAGAATACATGATAGGTTTCCAAATCCTATATAAGACTCGTGTACAATCCCCAAAACCAGACTAAACAGTATAATTACAAAGTTTTAATTCATGGCTTTAACCTAAAAGTAATTTTGTTAAGTTTTTACGTTTTAATAGTGAAATACAGATTTGAAATTAGTGTCACTCTTCATCAGGTGTGTTTGTTTATTTCATTTCTATTTCTTTATTCGACAACATGAATAATATACATAGTTGAAATTGAGATTCAGATTCGGCGCTAAACCCGTTTCAGCTGTACTGGCAAATACAGTTGTTCTTTCATATCAGTAGAACATACAAATTGTCATTTCTACCATCCGGAACGACGCCCAAAATCGTATTCACAATCTCCTTAACAACATCAATTTATATCTGTTCAATTGCCTGACACAAAATAGAGTCAGTGGAAATGTTGGTCAGTGAACCAAGCTGACTTCACTGACATTTGCTACAAGATGAGATCCCATTTAGGGGGCTCCCATCAGAGCAACAGGAGTCAGTTTTAGTGAGGAAGGTTGTTTGTATCTAGGACAGACTATTGATTAAGAGATGTCTTCGGGTGATTTGGGATAACCATGTGCAGGTTGTCTGCCGGATGTGTAATATGAATTATGATGATGATTGTAAGTTTGCATGGAAGTGAGAATTCTGATTGTTCTCTCTCTGAATCAGTGTATTCTAATTCTATCCCTCTGCGCCTCAGAATAGTTTACTAGATCGATGGCGCATAATAAATGCTGTATTATTATTATTATTATAGGAGTTTGAACCCAGTCTTCCTAGGAGATGTATGTATAAGCATCATTTCGTTCTGGAGATGAATCCACTCTCAATAACTCTTTTTAATGACTTTGTGGATTCCACCAGTTTCAGTTTCAAAGCAGAATCATCTTGATATGACTCATAAAAGATTGGACTTTCGAGTCTTGTACATTTATTATGATCATGATATTGATTTATGTTATTACCTGAATGTTTAAATCCATTTGAAGTGAAATACAATATAATATTCATATTTTCACCTAACGTTACAGTCGTCATGTGATGGTTTACGAGCCTTAGAAATGAAAAGGAAGACAAACAACTATTAGGCTTCATAGCTACGAAAGCATGTATCTACATGTATATAACATTATATAGACCGTGCAACATGGCTGAGTATACATTGCCTACTTTCGTTGCGATTTCACGTACGTGACATAACACATGTACTTCCTAAATTAACTTACTTGGTTAAACTAACGATATTGATGACACGATCGTAAACATGTTTAAAACATCACGATTCAGTGTTTGCCATGATTTGGTAGTGTTCCTTCATGTTCTTCTTTTATATTCTACCAGGTTGCGGTGATTTGTGTTTAGGTTTCTTGCACCAGAAAGGGAGAGATTAAGAGAGGCACCAAGCAGTTAGGCCCAGCGGCCCCGTTTTTCTTTATTTTAAATGGCGCCATGAGAAAGAGAAATTGTCGCCTGTGATGGCATGCTGAGGAGAATGCAAACAACCTTGATATAGAAAGATCCAAATTAAGCAGGCATCAATTGTCGCAAATGTGTTGTTTGTAGCAAGGAACGGTGTTTATAAAAGCTCCAGTTTTACCGTCCTAATGGTTTTCATGGAGTGGTTCTCACTTTCTCGCCCCTTTTCTTGTTTTGTATTCATCTACTTCGATCAAGTTCGTTCTCTAGTTCGTCTGCAAGTTATCTTCGTTGTCTTTTCTTTTTGGTTCCTCCTATTTTCTTTCCCCCGTCCCTTGCTCGTAGTTCTGGCATTTTGTTTTGAGCGAATCACATGTTTTTATCTGCTTTAATTGTAATTTCGTTATAAATGTCTCATGAATTATGTTCACTTCAACATTTGCATAAATTGTCCTCTTGTTGACTTACTCATGTAGCAATAAAATGCGTGATATCCCCTCCCCAACAAAAAATCCTCTCTCTCTCTCTCTCTCTCCCAACCTCTCTCACTCCATTATACTGCAACTCCCATTCCGAAAAAGAATGCGTGCGACGCTTTCATCCGACATGTCAGAAGGAAGTCGCCATTTTCTTAACCCTCTCAACGCTATAGACAAAACATCCATACGTAGACCAATGATATCCGTAAAATTCGGTAACTCGAGGGTTCCACTTTTTGTAATGTCGTGAAATCGATAAAGAATAGTGCAACAGTTGGTTGGGAAAATAAGCGTGCGCAGCGCGACGTTTGACGGCCGTCGAACTAACCCCCGTTTATTCACGCTCACACTCACTTTTGAGTTCGCGGTTGGCAGCCACTTCTCTTTCGCAAGATGACTCTCTTATCTCTTCATCCATCCCTTCTTTCTCCCACTCTCCACCCCTCTCTTTATCATCCTCTCTCTCTCTCTCTCTCTCTCTCCCTCTTTCTCTCTCTCACACACACACACTCACTCACTAACTCCCTCTCTCTCTCTCTCTCTCTCACACACACACACACACACTCACTCACTCACTAACTCCCTCTCTCTCTCTCTCTCTCTCTCTCTCACACACACACATACATAGTCACTAACTCCCCCTCTCTCTCTCTCTCTCTCTCTCTCTCTCTCACACACACACGCACACTCACTCACTAACTCCCTCTCTCTCTCTCTCACGCTCTTTTGTTTTCCCTCCCATCAATCACCTACTCCGTGCTTTTTGACGTCTTAAACCTTCTCCGAAGGATCGAAAAAGAGTCCAAACAACTTCTCTAGTCGTCGTGTATTTCCAAGCTCTTATTTCTCTGTCTCCACCATACTTTCGTTGATCATCTCTAAAGGAAGAGTATACGATGAGGGGGAAAACATCGCACGTGTTTGCTTTTCTACAGTCACATGATACGTCATGTTACCGCAGGCTGTTTGGTCACTGTCGGTTAAAGTATGTTTTTTTAGACAAATTTCTTCCACTCACTAAATTGAATGGAAATAAACTGTGAATGGATCATTATAACAGCAGATTGCAGTTTCAGTGTTATACTCGCTAAGTACTTTTCTTGGATTTATTAACTGATTGATGTACAAGTATACGATGTCTCAAAAGTAATAATGCAACGCCACTAATCAGTGTATGCCTATTCATTCTGTATATGAGAAAATGATTATTTATCATCATTTATACGCAGTAAGGTAATCACAAACAGTTGCTTGGGATTTTGTAAATTGTTGTGGGGTAATGACCTGCAGCAAGATTGTTTTATCCCAACAAATATTTCAAAAACAAAGAACACATTATCTGTAAAACTCTGTCAATTTAGTACGACATCAATTCATATACCTACATACTGCGCCAATGGATGGTATGAAACCATTCTGATTATTTCGGCGCCCGTTGTACACGAGGCGATGTTTCGATTTCGTTCATAAAGCATGCCAAGCAAGCCTAAGTCGCCAAATGCATTCATTTTGTGTACGATGTCACCCTGATATGGCGCGTCAATTTCAGCTACAGTCGCTGACGCATTGCTCCGTCAGCACAATTAATGACGCCTCGTGTGCAGGATACATTACAGGCAGATAACGGGTCCTATCTCAGAAACGCCATGTTTTAGGCAAAGGAAGAAAACTCGGTTTCATTTTTTGAGCTGTTTCAGCTATAATAGTTGCGTCTGTCTAACGTCAACAAAATAACGCATCATTATTATGCAACATGTATTCATACAGACAGCCTTGTGATTCCATCTAAGAAGCGCTATGAGACAGGGAAAAGGGTGAAGGAGCACTTACTCCTTCATTAGTTGAATTACTGGACCTGCAATAATTGTTCCTCTTTCTGGAAAGGTGAACGACTTACGTTGACGTTCTGGCGTCGAGATAAAAACATGGATAGAGCTTGGAGGCGTGCGATGACACATTTCGATAAGATAAAAGCACTAAGTCGTGTCTTGTCTACTTTCCGAAAACAGATCTGTGATAGGATGGATTGTCTGCTACGTACATCATGCTGGTTAAAAAAAACTGTGTGAAACAAATGGATAAATGAAAACAAGAAGAATAGTATGATATAATCGGATCTAATACTCGTCACATCAACTGTTTGAGTTTCACATCAGTACTGTACACGTCACATTTGTAGAATTTGTAGAATTTTATTGACTCTTTGACCCCCTCTCAGGGTATGAGAGTACAAACAAACATAAAAGTATAAATAACAATGCATGACTTATGAATACAATTCACATACATTATACATAGATAATGACACAAAGATAAAAACGGTAATAGGTATATATAGTGTATGAAAGTACAAACATGAACAATGAACCAACTAGTAAACACAAATTATATATACATGTACATGTACAATGTGCAATGAATGTAGATAGTGACAAACTGACAATAATAAAAGGATAACTATAATGCAGTCTATTTACAAGCTAAATAGTAAACAAAGTAGGCTGTTTCACTATCCTACCGCTACGAGTACGTGTAGGTTCAGCTCTAATTGTACTTCTTGAAATGCTTGAACTATCTTCTTTCTCTGTTTTTTGATTAAATTTTAACATAATAGGGCGGGTAAATCTCGCTAAATTCTTCAACTGAGAAGTGCTTCTAGTATTAAAAAGTTCTGCCATGTGCATAGCACTTGGGAGCTTGATAAATATAAACATCTCTCTCTTCGAAAAAACGGACAAACAAAAATATAGTGAAATTCATCTCCTATATCAGTGGACAGGCAGAGTGTGCATTGCATATCACAATGTGGTGTGTTCGCATTAAACCGACCTTTGTTTACAGGTAATTTATGTGATCTACACCGAAACTTACAGAGAGTAAAAGCATCAGTTTTATTTAGTGTGAGTAAATAGCTTTCAAATATATGGTTGCCTTTAAATATGCTATAATTTGTGCAAATGCGATTTGACCATACTGCATCTCTCCATTCCTGACCCAAAATATCATTTAGTCTCAGTTTTAGCAAAGAATTAATATTTAAGCCAAATCCACTATTTTGGCCTAGCCAAATATTGGATAGACCAGCTTGATTAAAATAATGTGTCTTCAATAAATTTTAACCATGAGGAAGTAAATTCCAAATGTTCATCTTTATGAATGGCAGAAATTAATTTTCAAAGGACATATGAATATTTGCTATCTTTACCTCTCAAAATTCTTGACCCCAAAAAAAACCATTCTACCCTTTACATGATTCAAAATCAAAACTCGTCCAGTTTCTCCATAAACCATACAGTCTGGAGTATATGAACCTACAGATAATAACGTTCTGAGGAATTTCCTATGGAAAACTTCAATCTGCTTTATATCTTCATGTCCCCAGACTTCACTACCATACAATAAGATAGGCAAAATCAAATGGTCAAATAAATGACATTGAATATCAACTGACAACTGCAATTTCTTCGCTTTAGTCAACATACTGTATAACGCTTTTCTAGTCTGCACTATCTGCTTTGCCATTGCCTTTTTGAAAGTACCATTATAATTAAACTGTACTCCGAGATAAGCAAAATCATATACCACATCTATTTTTTGCATGACCATACGTAAAATTTGGTATCTTCCTAACTTTCCCTCTGGAAAAAAAATCATTATTTTAGTTTTACTCGCATTGACTGTTAGGTGCCATGTATTACAATATCCTTGTACTGCATTCAGCGCTACTTGTAATTCGTCAGGGCTTTCTGCCAAAATGATCGTGTCATCAGCGTACAATAAACAAGACAACTTTGAAAAAAGCTCTAATTCGTTACCCTGTATGGTATTTTGTATTTCTTCATTTAACATTTTCAAGCCAGGATAAATTTTGGCAATATGCTCTTGAAAGTCATTTAAATAAACAGCAAACAGCAATGGCGAAAGGTTTTCACCTTGCCTAACTCCTACGTTACACGAGAAAAATTCAGACATTGCGCCGTTGACAGAAATACAGGACTTCGCACATTTGTACAAGCTTTTAACAACATTTAGGACTTTGCCATTTACACCTATTTTTAACAATTTAAACCACAAAAACTTTCTATCAATTAAATCAAACGCTTTTTTATAATCTATAAAAGCACAATATAAGCGTTTCCTTTTCTGTAGGTAAAAATCGATAATAGTCTTCAAAACAAACACATGATCAATGGTTGAATATGTTAAACGAAACCCAGCTTGTTCCTCACCTAACATACGATTACTATCAAAAAAGCTAGAAATTATTTTATTAAAGACTGAGGTAAAGAGTTTACCAAGGCAACTCAACAAGGTAATTCCACGATAATTATCTGGATTTGTGTTTTCACCTTTATTCTTAAAAATTGGTCATAGGTCATTAAACAGCGTTTAAATTTCCGGGGTAAATTTGCTGTCAACGACATCGATGATTTCAAAGAACTGCATGAAGTAGCTTAACCCTAATAAGGCCGGGCTATTTGAAGTCTTACTACGGCCGGGGGGGGGGGGCATTATGGCCCCCCCCCCCCTAAGATCTCGGCCGTGAAACGGCCGATCTCCGCAAAAATTTGCACGCATGTCAAGTGAAGTGTATAGAACAATATGATAATTTCAATTTTTTGAAAAAAATCACTCATTTGCATATTTATGGTAATTTATGCAAATAACGTCATAAAACCACATTTTTACCCATAAATCATATATTATTCATATTTAAGCATTCTTTTTCACTACATATATTCATTAGACCAATTGGAACAATATTACAACAAAAACAATTGGAAGAGCCAGCTTATTCCTTATGTTATCTCTTGTTTTGATAATTTCTTATGTATTTCATTGTTTTTTTAACTTATGTATGTTATTGTTTTTTTTTTTTTTTCATTTCTTCCTACAATTCAACTATTTTGACTCCCAAAACAACCACCTAAACTTTGAACAAGACCCAATAACCAATGTTTGATCTATTTTTAGGAAAAATGACATTTCCATATGTTTTGTACACAAATCACAAAAAATGAGCGATTTTCGGGCTGACATGCAAAGACAAAAGGTCACGTGACCTTGTAACTGTAGATCCGATTTTTTTTTTTTTTTTTTTAAAGATGCGCAAGACTCTAAAGAAAAAAGTCAGCGAGCGGCGAGGCGCGATCCATATGCGTTCTCGAACAATCAGAAAAATCATGGAGGGGGGGGGGCATAATGGCCCCCCGGCCTTATTAGGGTTAATGGATTCGGGATCGATATTGTGAGGGGGGGGGGGAAATCGTAAAAAAGAAGAAAATGAGCAAGGGCTCAAATCATTAACAATATTCTTTCACTTGTATTCAAATACGGAACCGTATTATTCCAGGACTGGAGGGTTTCTAATTCAAACTTTTACTTTTCTCATGCTAATGAGCCTTCTCATTTCCCTCTGATTCCGTTGGACATATCTATGGAGGAGCCCACGGACACATTAAACATTCACAATTAAAATGAATGCAGGCGATTGTTCAATTTACCAATGACAAACGGGGGACTCTCCGCCGTTGTATTTTAGTTTCCATCATCAGTGGCTTTGGGATGCTAAGCCATTGATCGCATTGTTGCATGCATGGTTTAAGTGAGGCTCAGCTGACGCCCACTAGCGTTTTGCTTCACACAACCCCGACCCGACATCGTTTAGGGGCCAGTCTCATATAACATGAATAATGATAAAGATAAAGAAAAGAAAATGTAAAAATTGATTTACCTAGATGGGTATATAACCGAAACCGAAATCACGTCAACACATTGTTTGCTTGTTTCACTTACCTGCGTGGCTTTTCGTTTGCCACTCTTGCAAATTTAAACAAAAGAATATTCACCAATTATTGATGGAATAATTGCTTTGTGAAACACAATGGCTTTGAAATATTATCAATTTGCGGTCTTGATTTGCTCCATGAAATCCCTATTAACCCGCAGCTGATATTAATCTTGCACCACAAACAATGAAATAATAATGTTTAAGGGTGTTCGTGTATCTACCGCATGATAAATAGAGTGCGGCTTATTATAAAGGAGAATATGTGCGTGGCATGCAAACAATTATCATAAATCGGTAAGCAATACCGACATCCCATTCGGCTTTTTCCTCTCTTAAACTTAAGGAGACCGAATTGACGTTTTAGTTATAGTTATCTATAAAATTATCGTGATTATTGTGAATTGGGACCGGCTCCTAATCCACGTTTCACGTCGTCTGCATGCGCACCACCGGTTGCATACTCACTCTTCTGCGCAAGTACTCAATGCCTCGTGGGTATTCGCCACAAAATGCGGTTTTCTAGTGATATTCAGGTGTTTTTCGTCTGTGGTATGTTACCGTGGCGAGGCAACTCACTGCAATGCCGCAAAATAAGACGTTTTACGTTAGTGAAAACCTTTCTAGTCTCTGATACTCAGATTTCAAACCTCAAATTAGCGTACGTTGCGCGTTGGTCTATAATTAATTCATCAGCTTTAATACCTCCTACCTCTTTTCCCCATCAAATGCCCTTTCTGCCATCGATTCTTTATTTCCTTTACTCTATCTTCCCATGATCGCCCTTTTCTCTCTCAATATTATAAGATGAATTTCCGAAAGGTCTTTCAGTCTAGCTCGCAGCCATTTGAAGAAGGAAAGTGCTTCCGAACTGTTATGATCACCCCGTTATCAATAAACAAAAATAACGACTTGAGAAAGCTGTAATATTTATATAAACTTCGATCTATTTTTCTTCTACATAAATTATTATACAGAAACGCACGTTGACAACGTCGAGTCATGTAGGACGTCAAAACATCGCTGCACCGACTATATAACGACAGCCCAGTTCAAACGAACTGATTGCCTACCTATTGATACACAACACACATCTTTTAAATACAGCAATTGTATCTATATTATATTATACATTTCTCTTCCAAATCTGCAGAAACCTACGTGAAAGTGACCCTCATGTGCGGGGTGGATAAAGTCAAATCTCGCAAAACGGCCATCATCCGCGGCACCGACAACCCCGTCTACACGGAGTCCCTATGCTTTGTGGTTCCTATGTCTTACATCGATGAGACTTCACTGGTCATCCAGCTAACTCAACATGCTCAGCTGAAGAAGGATAAGATCCTTGGACAGGTCATCCTAGGACCCTACATCTACACACAGGGCAGCGCCATCAGTCATTGGGGGAAGATGCTGGCTAGAAGAGAAGCAGCCAAACAGTGGCACAATCTATATCTTTAGGATGTACATGTATGCCTTGTATCGTCTACATTCTGTTCATTTATTCCTAGCAGTAGTTACCCAAAACCTAATAGCGTGCTTTCTTTTCTTAATGATAATTCTTGTTTGGTTTGTAGATAATGGTCATCAACTTATCCCTTGATCGCTTTTGAACAGTAGAAGAGATAATTTCCAAACGATATGTATGCATTATAAAATGTACCAGTTAAACAAAATGTTTGAGAATACGAAGTCTTTTTCCCAATAGGAAGGAATTAAGGTATTTAAATCCACATTGCCAATGAGGAAACTGTTTCATTGTTTGAAATTAGGTAAACCAATGCATTGGGTTTTGTCTTTAATGCATGACCATGATCATCATGATAACAGAACCACTACGTAGTCTAGTCGTTAACACAGTCATACTGTCTGCATGGGGAAAAAAACAAGACACTGCGTGTAGAGAAAATGAGCTAGTGTAGACCCTCGTCACACCGACAGACAGACTCCAACCGACCAGTGCGGAGCAGAATTAACGCCATTATGATGAATGAGTTTATTTGCTCCGTATGTTGGCATTGTGGTGTAAGTCATGTCGGTGTGACTTGGATATTACAGGGGAAGTGCAACTTTCGGAGACCTGGAACGACACAATGTCGAAAAAACAATAGTCGCCCATTTTTACAATCAGTTAACTTGGGCATAATAACTTTTAATGTTCGTCACCAATGTGGTACGCCATTTTCATACGTGTTAGATTGTAAATCATCATCCTGATCCGTACAAGCTGTTTACTACTTCTGAAAAAAAGAAAACACGAAGACAAATAACAAAATAAAGTGATAGAGGCAGGCTCCACAATCAATCGGTGAGGGCGCTATGTCAGCTAAACTATTGGCGGATATTGAGTAAACGGAGGATTGAATCTGCAAACTGAAACTCCAAATAAAAACACGCAGTTCTGTGAAGTTAGTACAAATAGAAAACGCCAACAGGGTTCATGATTGTATATATATTTTGTATTTACTTTTTTTTTGGGGGGTGAGGTACAATGTATAAGTAGCCGCCTTTACAGATGCAGTTGTTCCTAATTGCGATCAACAATTGATTCATACGTGTTGCTAATGAACTAACATGTAACAAAAAAAGAATGTACTTATGATGTGCCAATGCCGATTCTTGTTGCAAAAATTGTAAATACATTTCCATGTATATAAAATATGATTATACTATGAAAGAAAACTTTTGTATATTGCTGTCATTTCCAGCTTATAATTATGTAAATATATATATCTATTATCATATTACTATTCCAATATTACGGGCTGCATTCATAAATCACTTTACTTAATGTAGTTTAGATATGTAGTGAATTAGAGTTCACATTGAAATTGAAATTATTGCCAGGCCTTAATAGATTATTAATCTTTATATAATATCATATAAGTGAATATATACCGAAATATATATAGGAAATGGTTGATGCGGACTTTTTTTCTGCTGCCATATTCAATGTGCGCTTCAAAGGCCCGTTCAGATATGACTCGTTAAACCACCGCGGGTTTTTTTTTTCTATAACGAGGAAATTAAAGGCAACCGCGTGCACCAACATGTGCGTATTCACAGAAC